>PVJC01012605.1:0-39405 GCA_004026665.1 Murina feae | reverse complement strand
TAGCTGGGCGCTGAGGGAGCAAGGTAATGAGGAGGTGGGGAGGTGGCTAGGTGTGGAGGCAGGGAACCTGATCGGCCCCGACCACCTGCCAGGCCTAGGGACCCTACCCATGCACAAATTTTGTGCACTGGGCCTCTAGTGTGTTAATAAAAAGCAAGGGGTCAGGAGATTCAGAGAACTGAGTTACTAAAGCTAAGCTGCATCTGGCTCCCTGCAAAATGCCTTCCAAATTTATATTTCATGTCTAGTTTATTTCATTTACTCACAGCCCCTTCCCCAGATTCCTGAACCCTCCTAGATGCAGGATAACACTCCAGCAAGCAACCACATCAAAGGGTTTCTGTTCTTGATCTGCTTCTGAAATGTGTTTTCTTTTTGCAGCACATCCCCCAGTTCCCCAGGGTCTGCAAGAAAGCCTTTTCTCGGTAGCTGGCTACATGAGTCATCATGACGAAGCAAGCTGGCTCTATGCTAATGTGCTTTTCCCTCTATAAAACCACAAGTACAGGACCTCCAGGGCTGTCCTTGCCTGCTGGAGCATGGAACATCCCCAGGAGGGTCAGGGAAGTGGACAGAGCAAACCAGGAAACAGCCTGAGGTGTTCCTGGCCACAGTGACTCTGCTCCGGGCTAGCCGTGACCTCTGAGTGGCTGCAGCAAGCTGATTCTGGTAGCAGCCTTACTCAAGTAGCATCTCTTCACCCCTTCCCACTAACCAGGTCTGTTATGGGATCTCGTTGGTTTTCTTCTCTGTCAGTAGATTTCCCTGAATCTTAGTGAAAAATGTCGTAGCTAATGTTTTCCTTCCTCATTTCTCTATGTGCCCACTAGCTGTGCTTTGGAGAAGAGAGAATGGATAGGGTAGGGCATGAGGAAGGTAATGAAATGACTTGGAAAGTATCTTCTCCTCTGGGCCTCAGTATTTCCATCCTTACAAAAGAAGAGTTCAGCCAAGGAAATTGGCAATTTAATGTAGTTAGGCTCTTTATGTATATTAATACCACTCGATCCTCTCAATACCCTAAGAAGTTCATGCTTCTCAGGCTCACACTTTTAAGAGAGGTTGGAGCCAGAATGTGCACTCATATGTATACGTATATATATGCACACACATTACACGTACATACCTATCTCTGAGTACCTACCTATGAGTCAAAAAAATAATTGTGTACCTATTTCTGAGTCATGTGATTTATAAAAATCGTAAAAATTAATTCTAGACCTAGCTATAGCTGTTTATACTTATTCTTGCATCAGGGAAGGGATACATAATTTTGATGCTCCAGGATCGACAATTCTAATTTCAATTCATTCCTTGTATTTGTGTGCATGTAACTGGCCTGGAAAAAACTTCATGAGGAAGAGGGGGCCTTCAGTGTGGGAGAAATTGGTCGGTCCCTGGGAATCAACTTGCATTATAAAATGGCATTTTCCTGATGATGCAGGACAGACCTGAGTTCACACCTGTGATTTCTGAATTCTTAAAAAGTCTTATAGTCTGCGTTCACTAGCATGTGTGTACAGTGGAGAGGATCTATTTTAGGTTGAGCCTGTTTGTAGATAACATGCCTGAGGCCAGCCCTTGTGACAGCCCTGAGCCTAATTCCTCTTCCAAACCAGGACAGGGACCACACACTGGCTGCTGGTAAAGAAAAAAGAAAAAGTTATTTGAATTGTTTTCTCTCCTTCTTTAGAACAGAAGGGCCCTCTCCGGCCTGCATCCCTGGAAACCAGGACAAGGGGAGGCAGCCATGGCCAAGCGAATGGACATGGCACCCCTCCGGGTGCTGGGTTACTGCCTGTTGAGAAGCCAGCTGTGCACGGGATTAGGAATGAACTCTCTTGAGCATTTTCACAGGCCTCACCCACGCAGGACATTAAGTGAGATCAAATTGAGAAGGCTAAAAAGGGCTAATTCAAATGTAGCCCTGATGTTTTGGGGGGATGGCAGTTGGAATTCATGCTAGCAGGCTCAGTGTGCATTCTTAAGGACCTGCGGCTGAGTCATTGCCTCCTTCCCCAAAACCGAATTTGCAGAACAGAAGCCATAAGCGCTGCCCTGGGAGAAGGGTGGATTGTTAGCCTGCGTGGAAACCTTGGGACACCTGGGGGGAGGGCTTCCTTCAGGGCCTCAAAAGGGGAAGGGGGCATACTTGCAATGCAATGACCCCGAAAGATTTTGAATAGCAAAGTCCCTGCGTGTTACTTCACTCTGATTTGGAAAACTTTCCCAGGGTCCACCAGCGTAATAGTTAAAACTGTGTTTTTTCCACTTCTTCCAAGTGCCGCTTAGTTTTTCTGGGTCTTTCTTCAACAGAATGGCTGCCCTTCCTGGTGTGATCGTATTTTTCCTGGTCTCCTCCACTTGGGCACTACTGTTTTTTCAGGTAAGCAAATGTGTGGGTCTTGGGAGAGCAACATCTGATTTTCTTTTAGTTGTAGGGAAGAGAAAGAATCACATGAATGGATGGGAAATGTTTTGCTGAAACATGGGCCTTTGGGCTTGATAATGCAAATTGGGATCAATTGGGCATTGTTATGCCCAGATTTCGTGATCCCCAAAGACCTCCAGTGAGCCCAAGTTCGATGCAAAAGCAAAGAGCCTTTATTCGAGCTAGCTTGAGGTCAGTCCCACACACACTCACCAACGCAGTGGTAGGGCTGAGAGAGAGCGAGTTTCAGGAGAACAAAGGTTTTATACGGGGTCTGGAAGTAGTGGGTGGGGTAACGTGTGTGGGCCCTGTTGATTGGTCGAGGGAAGGGCCAGGGTTTGGTTGCACAGGGGGCAGGATGCAGTTAGCCTAATCTGCATCCCTATTGGCCGGTTTGAACAGGGGTGGTTGAGCAACTGGAAACTTTAAGGAGTCAGTCTGATGTGGCTCTATCCCCATCATTATTAGAAACATCACTATCTGAAAATGAACATATTTCTGCATGATGCATGGGTCAAAAAAATCAGAAGGGCAATTCAAAATTATTTGGAACATAAAAAAATGAAACCAAGTGAACGGAAGTTTAGGTTCAAACATATGTCATTGCCTCCATACCCTTTTCCTTTTACTCCAATCCCACCATCATCTGCTATGTACCCAGTCTCATTGAATGCTACTTTATCTTACTTGTATTTCTTTTTGCTCAAATAAACATATATGTGTACATTTTGTCATTCCTTCTACTTTCTTACATAAACAATAGCACGCTATTGATAGGTGCCAGTTGAGTTTGTTTCTGTTTCTTGCTTTTGGTTTAATATCCCATATGGGAGTGACATCATAGTTTCTGTTCTTTCCTGTTTGGCTTATTTTACTTAGCATAATGCTCTCATTTGAAACATGTGTTCTTGGACATTTTAAATATCACCTGATTGTGAAAGACAAGGAAGAGCAGAACTACCATAGATCTTGTTTCACTCTCCCACAGCCAGCAGCACCAGCACCGCTCACACAAACCAGTTCACTGAATCCCTCAGCCTCTGTAAGGCCAAGGAACTCATAAGTTTTCGCATCATCATTCACTTTAAGTCAGCCTCTTGATAGGAACAGGCCTAATACTTCATTTACTGTATTATGTTGAACTTTAAAAAAATATTTTTTACTGATTTCAGAGAGGAAGAAAGAGGGAGACAGAGATAGAAACATCAGTGAGAGAGAATCATCGATCGGCTATATCCTGGGATGGAGCCTGAAACCTGGGTATGTGTCCCGACCGGAACTGAACCTGAGACCTCTTGGTTCCTGGGTCAATGCTCAACTGCTGAGCCACACCCAGCCAAGCCATGCTGAGCTGTATACTTGTCCCAGTTACAGTGAAGATGACACTAAAGCCCAACAAAAGCCAAGTCACTTAATGAAAATACTATGGTTGGCACATGATGTGTACAATCTTGAAAGGGTTTTACTTGTTTCTCAATGACACAGCAAATTTATAAATGAAGCCAGGACTATAGAAAATAAAAGAAAGAATAAATATATAAAGTAGTTACCACTCACAAATTCTGTGCAATTTTGTATAATTTTGTGCAAATGAGTAATTAAATTACACTTCTTTATTCAGTTAGTAATTTCAATAAGTGAAATCATATCCCATGGAAAACTTTTTTTGATCTATTGTGTCTTTTTTTTTATTAGTAATATTTGTGTGAGGTTTTTTTTTTTCCAATTTTCTTTATTGGTCAAGGTATTACAAATGTGTCCTCATCTTCCAATAACCCTCAACCCCTCCCCCCACTCATGTTCTCATACCCCTGTTGTCTGAGTCCATTGGCTACGCTTATATGTATGCATACAAGTCCTTTGGTTGATCTCTCCCCCCCACCCCCCCTCCCCCACCCTCCCTCTGGGGATCAACAGACCAATCACTGCTTCTCTATCTCTGGATCTGTTCCTGTCCATCAGTCTATGTTGTTCTCTATATTCCACAAATGAGCGAGATCATAAGATATTTATCTTTGTGACTGGCTTATTTCACTTAGCATAATGCTCTCCAGTTCCATCCATGCTGTTGCAAATGGCAAAAATTCCTTCTTTTTTTTTTACCACAGCATAGTATTCCATTGTATAAATGTACCACAGTTTTTTAATCTACTCGTCTGCTGATGGGCACTTAGGCTGTTTCCAGATCTTAGCTATGGTAAATTGTGCTGCTATGAACATAGGGGTGCATATATCCTTTCTGATTGGTGTTTCTAGCTTCTTAGGATATATTCCTAGAAGTGGGATCACAGGGTCAAATGGGAGTTCCATTTTTAGTTTTTTGAGGAAACTCCATACTGTTCTCCAAAGTGGCTGCACCAGTCTGCATTCCCACCAGCAGTGCAGGAGGGTTCCTTTTTCTCTGCATCCTCTCCAGCACTTGTCGTTTGTTGATTTGTGGATGACAACCATTCTGACAGGTGTGAGATGATACTGCATTGTTGTTTTGATTTGCATCTCTCGTATCATTAGTGACTTTGAGCATGTTTTCATATGTCTTTCCACCTTCTGTATGTCTTTTTTTGAAAAGTGTCTATTTAGGTCTGTTGCCCATTTTTTGATTGGGTTGTTTATCTTCCTTTTGTTAAGTTGTATGAGTTCCCTGTGAATATTTGATATTAAACGCTTACCAGTGATATCATTGGCAAATATGTTCTCCCATGCAGTGGGCTTTCCTGTTGTTTTGTTGATGGTTTCCTTTGCTGTGCAAAAGCTTTTTATTTTGATGTAGTCCCATTTGTTTATTTTCTCTTTAGCTTTCGTTGCCCTAGCAGCTGTATCAGTGAAGAAATTCCTTTAGCACATGTTTGCGATTTCGCTGCCTGTGTATTCCTCTAGTATTTTTATGGTTTCCCGTGTTACATTTAAGTCCTTTATCCATTTTGAGTTTATTTTTGTGTATGATGTGAGTTGGTGGTCTAGTTTCATCTTTTTGCTTGTATCTGTCCAATTTTTCCAACACCATTTGTTGAAGAGACTGTCTTGACTCCATTGTATGCTTTTGACTCCTTTATCAAATATTAATTGGGCATAGTGGTTTGGGTCAATTTCTAGCTTCTCTATTCTATTCCATTGATCTATATGTCTGTTCTTATACCAGTACCAAGCTGTTTTAAGAACAGTGGCTTTGTAATACAGCTTGATATCTGGTATTGAGATCCCTTCTACTTTGTTCTTCTTTCTCAGGATCACTGCAGCTATTGGAGGTCTTTTTTTATTCCAGATGAATTTTTGGAAAGTTTGTTCTAGATCTGTGAAATATGCTGTTGGTATTTTAATGGGGATTGCATTGAATCTATAGATTGCTTTGGGAAGTATGGACATTTTGATGATATTGATCCTACCAATCCATGAACATGGTATGTTCTTCCATCTGTTTATGTCTTCCTCTATCTCTTTTTTCAGTGTCCTGTAGTTTTTCGCATATAAGTCTTGTACCTCCTTAGTTAAGTTTATTCCTAGGTATCTTAATTTTTTTTTTTGGTGCGATGGTAAATGGGATTGTTTTTTTAGTCTCTCTTTCTGTAAGTTCACTATTAGTGTAAAGAAATGCCATGGATATCTTGACATTTATTTTGTATCCTGCAACATTGCCGAATTCATTTATTAAGTCTAATAATTTGATGGAGTCTTTAGGGTTTTCTATGTACAGTATCATGTCATCTGCAAATAAGTACAGTTTTACTTCTTCTTTTTCAATTTGGATGCCTTTTATTTCTTCTTCTTGTCTGATTGCAATGGCTAGTACTTCCAGTACTATGTTGGACAGGAGTGGTGAAAGGGGGCATCCCTGTCTTGTTCCTGTTCTTAGGGGAAATGATTTTAGTTTATGACCATTGAGTATGATGTTGGCTGTGGGTTTGTCATATATGGATTTTATGATGTTGAGGAACAATCCTTCTATTTCCACCTTGCTGAGTTTTTATCAAGAAAGGGTGTTGGATTTTGTCAAATGCTTTTTCTGCATCAATTGATATGACTACGTGATTTTTATCTCTCAATTTGTTTATGTGATGTATCACGTTTATTGATTTGTGGATATTGTACCATCCTTGCATCCCTGGGATAAATCCTACTTGGTCATGGTGTATGATCTTTCTAATGTAATGCTGGATCCGATTTGCTAGGATTTTGTTGAGTATTTTGGCATCTAAGTTCATGAAGGATATTGGCCTATAATTTTCTTTCATTGTGTTGTCTTTATCTGGCTTTGGTATTAGGGTGATGCTGGCTTCATAGAATGAGCTGGGAAATATTCCTTCCTCTTGAATTTTTTGGAATAGTCTGAGGAGGATAGATTTTAGTTCTTCCTTGAATGTTTGGTAAAACTCCCCTGTGAAGCCATCTGCCCCTGGGCTTTTGTTTGCTGGGAGCTTTTTGATGACTGCTTCAATTTCTTCTGTAGTTATCGGCCTACTGAGATTTTTAGAATCTTCCTGATTGAGTTTTGGAAGATTCTATTTTTCTAGGAATATGTCCATTTCTTCCAGGTTGTTTAGTTTGTTGGAGTAGAGTTGTTCATAGTATTTTTTTTTTTTTTAACAATTCTTTGAATTTCTATTGGGTCTGTTGTTATTTCTTCTCTTTTGTTTCTGATTTTGTTTATTTGTGTCCTCTCTCTTTGCTTTTTGGTGAGCCTGGCTAGGAGTTCATCAATCTTGTTTATCCTTTCAAAGAACCAGCTCTTGGTTTCATTGATCTTTTGTATTGTTTTTTGGTCTCTATGTCAGTTATTTCTGCTTTGATATTTATGATCTCTTTCCTTCTGCTCACTCTGGGTTTCTTTTGTTGCTCTCTTTGTAATTCTTTGAGTTGTAGAGTTAGATGATTTACTATCATTTTTTCTTGTTTTTTTAAGGTAGGCCTGTAGAGCTATAAACTTCCCACTAAGAACTGCTTTCACTGTGTCCCATAGATTTTGGATGGTTGAGGTTTTATTGTCATTAGTTTCCAGAGTGTTTTTAATTTCTTCTTTGATCTCATTGGTAACTCAATCATTATTTCGTAGCATGCTATTCAGCTTCCAAATGTTTGAGTTTTTTGGATTGTTTTTGTTGTAGTTTATTTCTAATATTATGTCATTGTGATATGAAAAGATGCTTGGTATAATTTCAATCTTCTTGAATTTGGGAATACTTTGCTTATGACCCAATATGTGGTCTATTTTCAAAAATGTCCCATGTGCACTTGAGAAGAATGTATATTCCTTGGCTTTGGGGTGAAATGTTCTGAAGATGTCAATTAAGTCCATCTGATCTAGTGAGTCATTTAGGATTGCTGTTTCTTTGCTGATTTTTTTGTCCAGAGGATTTATCTAGTGATGTCAGTGGTGTGTTTAAGTCTCCTAGTATGATTGTATTGTTGTCGATCTCTCCCTTGATATCTTCCAGGAGTTTTTTTTATGTATTTGGGTTCTCCTGCATTGGGTGCATACATGTTTATCAGGGTTATATTCTCTTGTTGTATCGACCCTTTTAGTACGATGAAGTGGCCTTCCTTATCTCTTGTTATGGCCTTCACTTTGAGGTCTATTTTGTCAGATATAAGTATTGCTACCCCAGCTTTTTTCCCCTTATTTTTCCATTCCTTCACTTTCAGTCTGTGTGAGTCTCTTGTTCTAAGATGGGTCTCTTGTAGACAGCATATATATGGGTCATGTCTTTTTATCCATTCAGCCACTCAATGTCTTTTGATTGGAGCATTTAGTCCATTTATGTTTAAAGTTATTATTGAAAGGTACTTGTTTGAAGTCATTTCTATTTTTGTGCCTGTGTTCTTTCTTATCTTTTTATTTCTTCCTTTTACAGCATTACTTTTAGTATTTCTTGCATTGCTAGCTTGGTAGTGATAGCCTTTTGTTGTCAGTGAAGATCTTGATTTCCCCTTCAATTTTGATTGATAGTCTTGTTGGATGGAGTATTCTTCGATTCAGTCCTTTCCTTTGTAATGCTTTGTATACCTCCTTCCATTCCCTTCTTGCTTGATGTGTTTGTGTTGAGAAATCATTTGATAATCTGATGGGGGACCCTTTGTACATAACTCTCTGTCTCTCTCTTGCAGCCTTTAAGATTATCTGTTTGTCTGGTACATTTGCCAGTGTTATTATGATATGTCTTGGTGTGGGTCTTTTGGGGTTCATCTTGCTTGGAACTCTCTCTACTTTTGTAACCGTTTCTTCCCTATATCTGGAAAGTTTTCTATCATTATTTCTTCAAATAGATGTTCTAATCCTTGCTGCTCTTCTTGTCCTTCTTGCAGCCCTATTATGAGCATGTTACTACGTTTCATGTTGTCCCAAATCTCCCTTAGGCTCTCCTCCTGCTTTTTAATTTTTTTCTCCAGTTGCTGTTCAGATTGAGCTTATTTCTCTACCTTATCTTCTAACTCACTAATTCAGTCCTCTGCTTCTTCTAGTCTACTGTTGATACCTTCCATGGTGTTTTTGATTGTAGCTATATCACTTTTTATTTCTTCCTGATTCTTGCATAGGTTGTTGATTTTCTCATCCATCCAGTGAATGAATTGTACAACCATTAGTCTGAATTCTTTTTCTGTCATGTTGCATGCTTCCATTTCACTAATTTCCTTTCTTGGCAACTCTTCATTTTCTTTCATCTGGGGATTGTGTCGTCTCCCCATTCTGACTGTCTTCAGAAGTTTCAAACGTGAAATTTGTGGGCCTGGGCCATGTGCAGTGGGAGCTTCTCATCTCCCTAGTGTCACTGACGAGCTCTGACACTAAGCTGTTTGGTTTTCGTCGGTTGGTGGAAACCAGGCTTGCTCAGAGTCAGTGTTGCCAGTGCTCAGTGTGGCCTTTTGTGAGCACTTAGAATAAGGGACCCAGCCTGCATCGAGCTGAAACAGAGATGCCCCTGGAGTGTGTTGAAAATCAGAGCCCTGTAGCTTGTCCCAGGAATCAGAGTTCCCCAATAATCCAGTATTGGTGTCTCTGTTGTTTTGCGCAGCCTAACATTGAGAATCAGGGTCCCTGTATGCACATGCACCAAGAATTGGAGTCACTGGCTCTTAGTGTGACTGCGCTGGGAATCAGGGATCCCAGGCGCAAGTGATAGGAGACAAAGTCAAATCACTGGTGCTTAGTGTTGCCTCCTGCTGCGAGAATAGGGGTCCGAGAGCCTGTGCTGCGGGGAACAGGCTTCCAGATTTCGCGAGTCCCCAGGCTCAAATTCCTGCAGCTCTGCGCCTCGGGGAACAGACACTCAGAGTCACATGCTCCTAGGCTCAAATGCCTATTCTGTGGGGATAGGGTTTCCCAGTGTTCGAAAATTCCCAGGCACAAATCCCCGCAGCTCCGGGCCTAGGGAACAGACACTCAGAGTCGTGTGCTCCTAGGTCAAAGCCCCATGCTGTGGGGAACAGATTCCCAAAGTTCATGCATTCCCAGGCTCAAATTCCTGTAGCAGCGCTGAGGCCTGAGCGAGGGGTGTGTCTATAGGTTACTATGGTGCTGTCCATGAGCCTGCGGGGATGGGGGGGATGGGCTCTGTTGCTCACAGAGATCTGCTGTCAGGATGTCTGGATTCTTGGTGCCTGTGGGTCCATAGCTGTGGTTGCAGGTCTCTGCAGGGTCCTGGCTTGCGTCTGAGACCAGACTGGGTGGCGCTGAGGCCAGGATGCTAGTTGTAAGCAGCTCTGTTTCTTAAGACGGCGTGGTCTCTGTGCCTGTGCTGGCTGCCCAGGAGTGTCTGCGCTGGGAGCGGGGCTCCGCCATCTAAGACTGCCCAGTTTGGCAGTCACTTAGAAGACCTGCAGAATCTAAGTGCCCCTAACTCATACACAGACACACCACACATGTCCACACACACTCCTCTATTGCTCCCTGGCTCTCTCACACTCTCTCCCTCCCTGCCTTTCTGCCAGTCGCCATCTTCTCTGTGTCAATCTATTGTGTCTTTATTTGCAGGACAGAGACCATGGGACCCTGCTAAATGGCTTCCAGTAAATTTAAATTTCTGAATTCTGAATTCTGATTCTAACCTGATCACTCTCTTGACACAAGAATCCTAAAACTTGATTGTGGTAAAGTAGAATGGAAAGACTTCTGTGTGACCTTGGACATGTACTGGTATCTGAACCTCTGCAGAATTACATTTACACACAGGCAACACAAGCATGATAGTAGGAAAATATACTTCTGAGCGTTAAATGAGACCATACCTGTCACGTATTCAATGTCACAAGGCTAAACCGTGGTATATACAGAGATTATTTCCAATCTCAATATAAACCCTAAATCTTTAACTTTTATTTTTCAATTAAAGTTGCTATTCAGTATTATTTTGTATTAGTATCAGGTGTACAGCATGATGGTTATACAGCCATGTAAGTTATATAAAGATCACCCTATGTTTTCAAGTACCCACCTAGCACTATGTATACTTATTATACTATTACTGGGGCAGAGCCAGGCTGCAGACCCAAGACAGGTGTTCCTGGACACCCCTTTGATACCCCAGGGCAGAGCCAGGCAGTGGACCCAGGACAGGCATTCCTGGATGCCCTGCGGAGGCCCTGGGCGGAACCAGGCAGTTGACCTAGGACTGGCACTCCTGCATGCCCCAGGGAGGCCCCCAGGGGGTGGAGCCAGGCAGTGGACCCGGAACAGGTGCTCCTGGATGCCCCGAGGAGGCCCCAGGCCAGATCCCCCCACTGAGCTGACACACTCGGCACAGCTGTGCAGGCCAAGGATGCTCCCAGTGCAGAGCCACCCTGCCAGCCTCCATCTTGGCTGGATTAATTTGCATACAGCTGCTCTGATTGGCTGGTGGGCATGGGCATGAGCAGAGGCTCAGCCAGCCTAGGCAGGCAGTTGCAACAGAAGCCTTTGGTTTGCTCTAGCTCCATAGCTGCTGGCCTCCATCTTGGCTGGGTTAATTTGCATACAGCCACTCTGATTGGCTGGTGGGCATGGCCATGAGCAGAGGCTCAGCCAGCCTAGGCAGGCAGTTGCAACAGAAGCCTCTGGTTTGCTCTAGCTCCATGGCTGTTGGCCTCCATCTTGGCTGGGTTAATTTGCATACAGCCGCTCTGGTTGGCTGGGAGGCATGGCTTGGCTGGTGGGCGAGGCTTATATGTCTTGGGTAATGGTCAATTTGCATATTACTCTTTTATTATATTAGATTGATGATAGGGGCCTGATGCATGAAATTCGTCCAAGGGGCTTAGCCCTCGCAGCCCTGGCTTTGTCCCCAAGGATGTCCGGTCTAATTAGCATATTACGCTTTTATAATTATAGATATTCCCTGTGATGTACCTTCTATCTCCATCATTGTTTTGTAACCACCAATCTGTACTACTTAATCCCTTCACCTCTTTCACCCAGTCCCCCAAAATTCCTCTTCCCTGGCAACCATCATTGCTCTGTTCTCTGTATCTGTAAGTCTGTTTCTGACACGTCTTCACCCTGCCCTCTAGTTCACATACTCCTTATAGTGAGTTTCTGGCATTGGGACTCTTAGTTTAAAGGAAAACTTTGCATTTGGGGTTGAAGTTGAGATGTTATAATGCTCATACTTGAGAAATGGTGGGATGGGCAAAGACATGCTGTCAGAAAAAAAACCCCCAAAAACTTGCCTGACCAAAGACCAGAGCAGAGAAAACCCTTATAAAGATCAACCAAGCTCCACCCCTGCTGCTGCAATGGTAAAAATTCCTTCTTTTTCACAACAGCAAAGAACTCCATTGTGTAGATGAACCACAGCTTTTTAATCCACTCATCTGCTGATGGGCACTTAGGCTGTTTCCAAATCTTAGGTATGGTGAGTTGTGAACTGGATAGCATTATGCTAAGTGAAATAAGTTAGATAAAGATAAATATCACATTATCTCACTCCTTTGTGGAATATAATGAACAACATAAAACGATGAATAAAAAGAAAACAGATCTAGAGACAGAGAAGCATAGATGAGACTGTCAAACTTCAGAAGGAAGGTAGGGGAGGGTGAGGGAAAGAGGGAGAGATCAACTAAGGACTTGTATGCAAGCATATAGTCCTAACCAATGGACACAGACCCCAGGGGGTGAGGGCATGAGTGTGGGGATGGGGGGATAAGGACACATATGTAATACCTTAATCAATAAAGAAAAGAAATCAACCGACTAGTAATATTTGATACTATGTCCATGTGGGGCAGAAGTGGCAGGATAGGAGTAAGTAGGGGAAACGCATCCATCAGTATCTACATGATATTTTCTGTTATTTGCAGCCCCCATGTGGGATGTACTTCCCCATGATCTCCTTTAGGCGCCAGATGAACCCGAGGGCCCTGACATAGCTGCCCCTGTTTGGGTTACAAATGGCCACACTTTCCAGAATGAGTGTTTCTTTTGTTTTGCTCCGCAGTAAGTTCAAGTTAAAATATCATTTCCCCACCCTCTATATTTCTTCACAGAAATGTCAAATAATCTTAGCCAACAAACTGGATTTATTATGCTTGTTTTTTTTTAATAGCCACTATTATTCACAAAAGATGGCAGACAGACTACATATATAGTGATTACTTCTTAAAAAAATGTAGTGAACATTCAACAAAACAAGAAATGCAAAAGAAAATACAGGCAATTTATACAGGGCTCACTGCTTGAGAAAACATTGGGAATTGATAAAACGTGCAATGCATTTAGGAAAACAAAGAGAAAATTGAGTTGAAAGGAACCTAATTTAATAAAAGAGTAATATTGAAACTGACCTTTTCTATGGGATGCCTAAGCCACGCCCACCAGCCAATCAGAGCGGCTGTATGCAAATTAACCCAACCAAGATGGAGGCCGGCAGTCACAGAGCAAGAGTAAACAGGCAGCTTCTATTGCAGCAGGAGTAAGCTGTCTGCTGGTCGGCTCGGCCTCTCTGTGCTCCAGGCAACATACTTGCAACATTGTTGCAATTATAGAAGCCTCGGAGCTGAAGCAAACAGCAGGCCTGGGCACAAGTACTAAGGCAACATTCTTTCAATTATAGAAGCCACAGAGCTGAAGCAGACAGGACACTTCGTTACCTGCCTAGGCTTCGGCTTAAAGGAATAGTATCAATCATAGAAGATAAATAAACCCCAGAAACCTGCTTCCAGCCAGACTTGCTGGGACATTGGGTCAATGGGAGCTGTGGGTAGCCTCAAAGCCTGAAAATGGCCCTCAGGCCCGCACCCAGGTTGGCCACACCCCAATGGGTTGAGGGTCCCCAATTGAGTGAGGGTCCCCACTGGGGGTCTTGACCTGCCTTCAAACAGCCATCAGCCCCTCACCCAGGCTGCCCAGGCACCCCAGAAGGGACCCAAAACCTGAAGGGGCTGTGGGCAGCCTGAAAACAGCCCTAAGCCTGTCACCCAGGCTGACCAGGCACACCAGCAGGTGGACATCCCCAGAGGGGTCCCAGACTGTGAGAGGACACAGGCCGGGCTGAGGGACCTCCCGAGTGCACATATATTTGTGCACCGGTCCCCTAGTATTATATAATTATATCTAAATATATTCTATTTAGAGAATAGTGGTATGTGAAGATGAAAAGTTAGGCAGAGGCTAACTTCTGGGAAATATAAATATTAGAGAACAGACCGTAGCTACGGGCATGTAAACCTAGTGAGAATTCGAGCATAGTGTGTGAACTATGTGAATTGCGCATCACATTATTGTAGTTACTTTTTACTTCCTGGTAGCAAAAATCTGGCATTGCTATGTTGAATGGAAAGGTCTCAGAATAGGAATGGGTTAGGGGATGAAAGATCCTCTGTTGAAAAGTTCACATGACACTTTGAATAATCACGACATAGAGGAGGAACAGGCAAGCTGTGGTGACAAGCGGGAATGGAGAAGGGATGGGTGTGAAGACAACTGTAAAAGCAGCTCTTTCCTAGGGTGGCATGGGAGAGATCAGAGAATGTGGAACAATGTCCACTTCCCTTGTGGTACTAACCTCTCCTTTCTCTTCTCTTTAGGGAGTTTGGCCATCGTATTAAATTTGGTGGCTATGGAAAATGTGAGCATGGGTAACAGAGTACTCCATTCCATTTATTCTTTCCATGACTTCATTCTGAAAGTCATTTCTCTTGGAGTTTGATGATGTATAATAAATAACAGGCCTCTCTCTGCTGCACTCAACTTTGTAACGAAATTGGGGGAAAATTAAGCTAATGGAAAACTAAATACTGCATTTATTACCAATAAACACTATAACAAAAAAGGCGTTCATCCCTGGGTGCTGACAGTTTGAAGTCAGCTTTCATTATGTGTGGGTCTAAGGCAGTGGTTCTCAATATGGGCACATGCCCTATGAGGGGCAATTTGATTTTTAAGGGGAGCAATTCGAGAATGAGTTCTTCACAGTGATTTTTTTGCATTTCTTATGGTCCTAGGGGCCTCATATACAGCATATAATTATATATGTTGTGACATATTTATGTATTTCAGTTCTCCACTATGTTTTGAAACATTATTTACTATTTTTTCATATATATCACTTCATATTATTTTTTTAGACAATTTCTTAGTGACTTCTCCCTCAGCACTTCCTCTGTCCTTTCCTTCTTTTATTTTCCTGTGTCATGGATGCCGTGTTCTTTGGAAGCTTGTTTAGACCAAGTGCATGGCCTGTTAGGGCTCCTCCATGTGAACGGAGCTCGCTTTTTGAATGGTAAGAACTGTATGTCACAGGTGCCGTCAGGATGAGAGAAGCTTAGTGGGGGACGTGTCCAGAAAAAGGCTGGGAACCACCGGGCTAAGACCTGTGACCAGGTGGGCTCACCTACCACTCTCCTGGATTGAAGTTATTGCAGATTTCAGCTTATCGGCAAGGCCCAGCCTGGCCCACTCATCTCACTTCAACACCCGAGCAAAAGAGAAAATAATCCCCCCACAACCCTCCCCAAACATACTCACACAGCTGTTGGAGACTTCCCAGCCCATAGTCATGAGTGCAGCCCACCTGCACTAGGAGAGAAAAGTTTCCACGTGCTTACAAGCAGAGGGAGAAAGGCAGCCAGAGATGTGGGGGGCGGACATGTTTTAGAGAGAAAGGTGATTCCCCTGATCCCAGCACACCCAGTGTTCACTCCTTCTCATCGTTCCTGTTCCACTGGCCGATAAATTTCTCTTTCTCTTTTGCTTAATCCAACTTATAATCTGTCGCTTCAACGTAAAGGTCTCGATTCATACTGGGAGATCATGTTATTTTTACATTTCAGGCTGGAGAAATGGACAGTGAAAAACTTGGGCTTCTGTGTGCTCTGTCTGTGTCATTACCTATTGTTGCCGCTAGATGTCAGTCTGTCCTTAGTTTGACAAGTTCTTGGTTTCACCAGTTATCTTCCAGAGGAGGTCATGCAACTCTACTCTTCCCATCACCTTTCCAGCTAATCCACAGTCCGCTGCAGCTGGCTACAGGGGCCCTCCTCCTCTCACCGCTTCTACCTTCCTTGGTTTTGTACAAGTTTTTGCGTAGAGGCCTACCCCTGTCCTATTTTAAAGAGCCTGGGCGTCTGTGTTCTGTGTTAATTCTCCAGGGGATTCTAGTGCACATCTACATTTGAAAACTATTTTCTTTTTCTTTTTCTATTTTATTACATTTATTGGGGAGACATCCTATATAATAAAAGGCTAATATGCAAACAGACTGAATGGCAGAACAACCAAACAACCAAACAACCGATCACTATGATTATGCTGACCACCAGGGGGCGTGCATGGAACATGGTGGGCATTGGCAGCAGGAGGCAGAGTGTGGAACATGGCGGGCACTGGCTGTGGTAGGATGGTGGAGCAGGTGAGAGGGGACGCCAGACCAAGGCGGAGTTCCGGTCGCTGTCATTGGGCGAGCCTCTGGTGGTTACTAAAAATTCTTTGCTCCCATGCGCCATGATCCCACCTGGAGCCTGCACCTGCTGCTGACACCAGGCCCACTCACACCTGCTGCTGGCACCCAATCACCCCTCAGGGCTTCTCCACCTCCTCCTGCTCCTAAGGGGTCATTGGGACAGCTGCTGCTTGTACCCACTGCTGCTGGACACACTCACACCCGTAGCTGGTGACAGAACCTTGCTCACACCTGCTGCCGGTGCCCAGTGCCAGGGCTGGGCCTGGGCCTGGAGGATGGGCTGAACCCACCTCTGTGCCCACTGCAGCCTCGTGGCTCACAGTTCTTTTCAAGGTGCATGAATTTGTGCACTGGGTCCCTAGTTGGTTAATAAAATTATATAGCTTTCAAGTGTGCAAGTTATAATACACCATCCTATATAATAAAGAGCTAATATGCTAATTAGACCAGATGGTGGAACGACCTTCCAGAACAACCTTCCAGAACAACCTTCCAGAATGACCAGTGGACAGGGGATGGGGCTGCGAGGGCCTACTCTTGCACAAATTTTGTGCATTGGGCCTCTGGTCTCTATATAGTTGTGTGTTCACCACCCAAAGTCAAGTTTTCTTCCTTCACCATATATTCGAATCCTTTACCCTTTCCTCCATCTGTCTTTCCCTTTGTATTGACATGTTTTTGTCTGTTCATTTGCTTTCAGTTTTATATCCACATGAGTGAAATCATGTTTTTTTTTTTCACGTTTTCACTCTGACTTACTTTGCTTAGCATGATATTCTCAAGACCCATTCATGTTGTCGCAGATGTCAGCATTTCATCTTGTTATATGGTTGAGTAGTATCCCATTGTGTGGGTACATCTTCTGTACCCAATCATCACCAGTTATTCTCATGGCTTGGCCACCGTGAATAATACTGCAAATGAACATAAGGGTGCATGTATCTTTACAAATAAATGTTCTCAAATGTTTTGGATAGATAAGCAGAAGAGGGATTGCTGGGTAAGTTTCATTCTTAATTTTTAAAGGAACCTCTACACCATTTCCATGGTGACTGTACCATTCTACACTCCCATCAGGGCAGTGAGAACTATTTACTAGGCTGAGTCCCTCCATTCCTCAGCGTGTCCTCAACCATGGGCAGAACTGAAAGTGCAGGTAATGATGCTACTGAGGAAGTGACATTGGGAAGTAACTTCTCTCTGGGCTAGCTTGTTGTATCTCTATAATGAGAATTTTAACTTGGATAAAAAAAGTGATATAACATTTATATAATCAGCATCGCTATGTACACTACTTTTTCTTTGACACTCTATCACACATGAGTAAAGTGACGTCAGCTAAAGCCAAAATGTGTTGGCTGAGAGCCTAATTCAGGTAGTCATTGGCTGTCTGCATTGGATTAAGGACTCAGAGATCTTCTAAACAACCTGTGACTTCTTCCACAAGGTTCCTAAAGGGACAGCATGTGCCCAGATTTCCCACTGATGGGAAATGCACTGCCTGATAAGGTGTGAACGACGTTGTAGAGGTATGATCATTAGCAAGCACTGCTTGCCTTGAATCAAAACTTACACTGATGGTGCTTTCAACCATCAGAACCTTTCACGACAGAACAGAAGCTCATTTGCAGTTAGCAGCAGCAGATGAGTAGTCTGTCTTCCTGTCAATACATCCTCAAGTCTCCTTTCTGCAGTATCTACTTCAGTCATTTCTCAAGTCCTATTTTTATGATTTCATTCCTGTGGTCTGGGCATGCTACATTTAGGGTGCACGTCCTAAAGTACTTAGGCATGACCTTAACGAAGAGAAGCTTTCTGATTCGCTGATACACCTTTTCCTCAATTACATCTGGACACTCCCAGGAAGGGTGGGCCCCTCCCATGGATGACATGGTGGTAGCAGCTGCAGAGGAGCCGGGAGAGGTTCTCTGTCAGCTCCATGGGGCACATTCACCATGTGGCCTTTTGCTCTGACAATTCGCTCTTCTTATTGAGGTTTAAAAATCCTGCTAAAATGGTTGAACCACTTGAAGTTCCAGTCAAGTGAGCATTTCTTTTTTAATTCACTGATGCAGAGCAGATGATTTCTCCCAAGTGTTCCTCTACCTTTGGACTAAGGACTTGTTCATTTAGTAATTGTTTGCTGAGAGTCCCTACTCTACGCAATGCACTGTGCTAGGTGCTGGTGTAAGCAAGCAAATAAGACAGGTGGATCCTTTTCTTGTGGGACCTGCATGCCAGTGATGAGAGATGAGTAACATACAGGGAGAGGAACAGGCAATGGCCGGTAGTAAGGAATGCTGTGATGACAATGAATAAACAAAGTCAGTTAATAAACAAGTGAGGCAAATAATAGAAGTTCCATACATAGACACTAAATCAGGGGTCCTCAAATGTTTTAAAGAGGGGGCCAGTTCACTGTCCCTCAGACCGTTTCAGGGCCGGACTATAGTTAAAAAACAAAAAACTACGAACAAATTCCTATGCACACTGCACATACCTTATTTTGAAGTAAAAAAACAAGGCAGCAAAAACACCTGCATGTGGCCTGCGGGCCGTAGTTTGAGGATGCCTGCACTAAATGAATATTTGAGACCATGAACTCCTAGACACAGACTCTAATGAAAATCACCTTAAAAAAAGCTTATAATAGAAAATAATAATAAGAGAGAGACATGGAGAAAAGGTAATTTAAAAAAGAAAAGTAGGTGAAAATTTTAAATCCAATCTGGCATAGGATTTAGTACAAACATTTATACTAATCACAGAAAACACAGGCTAGAGCTTGTCTGATTTACAAGTTTAAGGGAAAACACCCATATTAGACAACAGGGAAGTTGGAGAAAATGGGGACCCCTTGGCTGGCTTCTTATCCTTTGGGTATCTGTTCAAATAGACCATCTCCTCTGAGAAGCCTTCTCTGATTTCTCAGTCTAATTTGTCCCCTATCTCCACGTCATTCTCTAGCTTAATACCATGGTGTATTTTCTTTTGCATGCTTCTCAACATATGAAATCATTCATTACATAATTAGATTATGTTTCTTTTCATTCACAAGAAAGTAAGTTCCAAGAAATGGAGTCCTTGTCTGTCTTGTTTGTCTGTGAACCTGCAGTGAGGAGAACTGGGGCAGAGAAGAGAAGCGAGGTTGACCGTGACTGTCTCATGTTGCTAAGGAACGTGATGTTAATGTGTCAGGGCAGGGAGGGCTTACAGGGTCACATGCCATACAGGAGAAGGTGATGTGTCCAATCTGGAGAAAAAAAGCCTTTCTAGGACGCTAGAGCTGCCTGTCATATCTGGAGGGATCTACTTAGAGAGAGCAGATTCGTTCTATTGGGCTCCATTGTAGGAAACTAGAATGCCTGGAAACCCTATAGACATGGAGTTCTTTTGAATTTGAAAACATTTCTGAGCTGTCTAAAGCAGACCAAAAATGCAGTCATCTTACTTGGTACCAAGTCTATCCTGTATATTAGATATTATGATATTAGGAGAAATTGGAGTAAATCCTTTCTTAATGTCCAAGAAAGCACTAACATCTCTTTAGATGTTATTAAATGTTCTGTAAAATAACAAATGCTGGCAAATTAAGTTTGGGGAAAGCTGAGTTTTAAAAAAGTGGAAAAAAAAAGCTGTGTTGCAAAAAATAATGGAGGCTTTAATAAGCAATTCCCCATGAAACTGAGTATTCAGGGTTTCCCAAGTCTGGGTGACCAGAGCACCCGTTAGTCAGGAAAAACTAGTTAACTTCTCAGGGATACCAGTGTCTTGAAGACTAAAGGTCTGTGATTCTCATCATGTGAGAAGGATATGGATTTGGAGGTGGGAGTACAGACGTTCGAATGTTACAGATTGAATTGCGTTTCCCCAGTTCATGTGTTGAAGACCTAACTCCTGGTGTGGCTATGTTGAGAAGGTGTGGATTTCCAGGGGTAATTAGGGTTAAATGAAGTCATGAAGGTGGGCCCTTAGCCAATAGTACTTTAATCCTTAGTAGAAAACGAAGAGACCCCAGGGGTTCTGCACACAGAGCAAGGGCCGTGTGAGGACACAGTGAGAAGATAGTTGTCTACAAGCCAAAGAGAGAGGCCTCAAGAGAAACCAGCCCTGCTAACAGTCGGGACTGTGACAACATTAATTTCTTTCTTTCTTTTTAAATATTTTTATTGATTCCAGAGAGGAAGGGAGAGGAGAGAGAGAAACATTAATGATGAGAGAGAATCATGGATTGGCTGCCTCCTGCACGCCCCACACTGAGGTCACGCCCGCAACCCAGGCATGTTCCCTGACTGGAATCAATTCAATAGTTCCATGATTGGAACTATTTAGTCTTAATCATTCAAAGAGAACCAAGTAGAACTGAAACGTAATATTCCTACATGTGCTAGCTTCCTGTTCCCATGAGAAACAGGGAATGAACTCCTGCTAGACACAAGATCAAAATGCAAATGTCACTGTGCCTCGGTGCACACAGAGGCGTGGTCAGAGTGGGGACTACATCAACACCGAAACAAGAAGATAAGAAAGGAGCTGTGTAGGTAGAGCACAGGAGATTTTGTCTCCGTGCAGAGGCTGATGCATGCTGTGAGCTTACTCCAGCATTTCAGATCTTTCTGGCACACCAGGGAGATGGCAACGCCCGCCTGAGCCCCTCCCAGAGCCGCCTACCCAGTACCCTGACCTTTCATTGGCTCCTCTGAGATGGTGTTCCATGATTGGCCACCTCCACCTATAAATACCTGTACTTCCTCAATAAAGTTAGACCTGCGTCCCAGAACCTGGTCTCCGGAGTCGTGCATGCAAGCGTCCTACGCTAGGGGCTCCGCCGTCCTCACCCCTGGGAAATCCCCTTCTTCATATGGCGCCTGAACGTGGGGCACCCAGCACGTCAGACCGGGGGAGTGACCCTCTGCAATATGGGCAATATTCCCCCCGAAGCACGCGCCCCTCAGGCGCGAGCTCTCCACGCCATTTGCAGAGTAGGCTAGTTTAAGATAAAAAAGAAAGAAAGAAGAAAGAAAAACTTCAGATGCTGTGGGAGTGCTTCTTACACTTTAATCCCTGGTTTTCAGAAGTCCCCCGTATCGGACCCAGACACTTGGGAGAAAGTACTTAAGCCTATAAGGAAAAACATTTCCGCTTTCTCTAACCCCCGCCATTTTGGCCCTCCTCTCACGCCTCTCTGGAGTCTCCCCTGAACCATCTCTGCCAGTACCTGCGGCCCTTGCAGCCTCAGTGGAGGCAGGTCCCCTCCCCCAGTACTCCTCATCAGAGCCCTCTGCCCCCCCTGATGCGTGGGAGTTGTTTGTTAAAGAGCCTCTGGACAAGAGTGAAACTAACCAGTCTACTGCTGAGTCCGAGCCTTTGGGGGAGGGGAAAAAGGCACACCCTAAAACCTTCCCAGTAAACAACAACCCCACAGCCACTCAACCACAAGCCTGGCTTCCGCCTAACCAAAAGGAGTTATTAGCCATTAGGAAAGCCGTACAGGAAGATGGTCTCTCAGCCCCATATACTCAACAACTATTAGACAATTTTAGCATTAATCTCAATTGTCCCTATGATTGGAAATGTTTGGCCAGAATCATCTTACCTCCTGGAGACTTGATCCAGTGGAAAGCACTGTTTTGCGAGCAGGCTAAGCTTCTCGCAGACCGAAACTATGCTTCCGGAAGTGGTAATACACCTAACTTAAAGGCGGAGGTGGAGGCACTTCAAGGGGAAGGTTAATACGCCTCCCCAACTGCTCAAGCCCAGGGCCAGCCTAGGTATTTTGACCAGGTCCGCCTCTGTGCTATGCATGCGTTCGCCCAAATTAATCCCAAAGGGAAGCCGGCCCAATTGTCCAAATTAGTCCAAAGATTGAATGAAGGCTTCTCAGAGTTCTTATAGAGTATGGGAGGCTGTTTATGGAAAAGTTACTCATTCTCAGGCAGCTGATGCCCTCACTCAAGAATTAGCATGGGAAGGAGCTAATGCGCAGTGTAGACAGGCCATAGCACCAGTAAAGTCCAGAAATATTGATGATTGGGTCCTTGCATGTCGTGATGTTAGCAGTAGATCTGCAGCAGCTCTAGCTGCTGCGCTCCCAGAACACGTGAATCTGAGAGTAAGAGCTGACGCCCAAAAAGGGGGCGTGGCCACGTGGCCACAGAGAAAAAAACAACCTCCCTCTGAGAAGGGGAAAAACAACCTCCCTTCGGTGTAGAAAGGGCTTTCACTGGCGACAGGACTGCCGCTCCAATAAAGGTAAGGAAGGCAATACTCTACCACCTTTAAACGAGAAGGGGGCAGCTCTCAGCTCCGCAAGTAAGAAAGCTTAAAATCCAAATACAAAAAGAGAAAGAGGGGATAATAGGAAGTAACCCACATACTATATTAACACAGGCTTTAACCACATTAAACTTTTTTCATTTTGATAATCATGGTCTCCCTCCAATATACAAGCACTGGGGAGGTCTTCGGAATCTTCCAACACCCCTTCCCCTGGTTCGATGGCGGTATCCCCTTTCAAGAATATGGAAGGGCCCCAATCCACTATTAACCCAAGGGAGAGGTTTTGCTTGTATCTTCCTAGAAGGCGAGAGACACCCCCTCTGGATTCCAGCGAGAGACATCAAGCCGCACACCTTAAGAGATGAGTCGGAGACCAGTCACCCCACCAGTGGCGGAGACGACCTCTCACTTGAAGAGGAGACACGGCACTGCCGGAGGAGACGTCCCCGAGGCAGAAGGGCTCACCCGATAACGTGGGGCGATATCAAGGCGCTACAGGAGCAGGCGGCACGAATGGCACCGGAGGAGAATCCTTCAGCAGGGACTCTATTCTTGTTAATGTGTGCTATCATCACTGCCAACAGTACAGGAGCACACGGACAGACTCTATGGACCATGGTGCAACACCCTGGGGTCTTAATGCCTGTGGGGACCGATAGTCTCCAATTCCCTGTCACCCGAGCCTCTAACTGTTCGGTGGGGCTCCCCTGCGATAGGGCCAGACACAGTGAGGTTTCTTGGAATGGAACCTTATTCCGTGATCCTTTCAACCACCAGGTGTTAAAATGGTCAACTACTCTTAACACCTCAGAGGGCAGCTGGGAGGGCAATGTTACTAAACAGACCAGTACGTCCACCCAGCATTTCTTTCAGCCCTGCTTTAGGCTCCCTTTCCTTTTTCTCATAAGCAATGAGAGCTCTTTTGATTGTACCACTGCAAAAATGTATCTTACTTTGGGTTTCAGCCACCTCACTTGGCTAAACCCTGCTAACCTATTCATTTGGGCTATCCTAGCTGGTATAGCATTCTTCCTCTTCCGCTGTATGTTCACCATGATAGCCTGCATAACTGCATAATAGGCCATGACTATACACATCCAACGGGCGCTAATAAAAGGAAGGGGGAGATGTAGGTAGAGCACAGGAGGTTTTGTCTCGGTGCAGAGGCTGATGCATGCTGTGAGCTTACTCCAGCATTTCAGATCTTTCTGGCACACCAGGGAGATGGCAACGCCCGCCTGAGCCCCTCCCAGAGCTGCCTACACAGTACTCTGACCTTTCATTGGCTCCCCTGAGATGGTGTTCCATGATTGGCCACCTCCACCTATAAATACCTGTACTTCCTCAATAAAGTTAGACCTGCATCCCAGAACCTGGTCTCCGGAGTCGGGCATGCAAGCGTCCTACGCTAGGGGCTCCACCGTCCTCACCCCTGGGAAATCCCCTGCTTCAGAGCTGGAGTGTGAAGGCACCATCACTTAGAGGAGGGATGTTTCAGAGTGTGACTTCTCCACAAAGTCTGCATGTTGGAGCGCAAGCAAAAATTAAACAGCCAACAGCCCTTTAAAGGTTAAAAAGTAATTGTCTGCAAGATATAGTAGCATCAGCTCAGAAAAAAGGTTAAATGATAAATTATGTACTAGGATGTTTAGAAACATAAAGTTCCTTTGAACCATTTCCAAAATATACATGGGTAAAAACAAACACCTCATATATATAGTATATTATATATGGCATGTTTTTTTTTTATAAGCAAAAAGTTACCATGTTATGACAGGAGGCACCTAAATATGCATCACCTTTAAATAAAAAATCCATTAAAATACGTTTTCAGGGACATAAACTGTGTTGTATTTGGAGCATTGTTCCTTACGTTAAATATTTCTAAATTGCAACAACTCCTCTTAGATACCGTATTTTCCGCCGTATAAGATGACTTTTTAACCCAGGAAAATCTCAAAAATCTTCTTAAATAACAAGAAGGCTAATGAGAGACGTGACCCAACTACCTCCTCTACTTTCTCCCTCTACCATTTCTACCATTTTAGCAGTTTTGTCTCGACTTTTGAGAAGATTTTCCTGGGTTAAAAAGTCGTCTTATATGTCAGAAAATACAGTACATCATTAAGTGAAGTAACCTGGTACATTTTTGGGGTTCACTAGTAAAGTATGGATGCTAATAAAATGCTAATGGCTTCAATATTTCATTGGTTCCTCTTCCCTCTCCACAGGAAAACTGACAACAAACTTAAATTTGTGCATTTGGGGGAATGTTGAATCTATCGTGTGATTCCATTCACAAAAGGCACAATTCTTCTGCCATATAGTCTTGCTGCCATTGCCTTGATTTCTTTGTAGAATAAAGTAGACCTAAGTGAAGTCGACATACCTGACTTTTTTTATTTAAGAGCAGAATCTTCTAGATTTGTTTCACTTTTGGGTGATGTCTAACAGACCATCTTATGGTTACATTCCGTGGGGGAAAGCCACGGTATGAGAATCAGAAAATCGCAGGACCTAACGCTGATGCCTTCTTCTTTCTCAAGCTCGGAAAACACCATCTGTGCATTACTTCAAACCAAACAGATAAAGAGGGTGTTCAATGAATGCTTTATAAATAAACTAAATGAAGATGAACTGCATTTTACCTCTGTCAAGTCAGCAAGGAAATTAGTGTTTACCCCAGATAATCCTAAAAGCAGATATCAACTCCTGATCCAGCCACAGAATTTTTAAGTATAGTAGCATTCTAAATGCACAGCCTTCTGTTTGCTTTCAAACTCTGAATTCCTTCTTCTAGTTCCCATCAAGGGAATCCACACACAAAAAGACATGCTTTTCGAGAGATCGTGTAGGAGTGACCGAGACGGCGGTTACCTTGCACAGCCACAGCCTAAAACTCCTCATTATATTCCAACCTCTACTCTCAGCTCTGGCAGCACCACCGTGCGAATCCCTGTCATGTGTAACACGAAAAGAACATTGCCATAACATTTTAAAGATGCACGAATAAAATAAAACAAAAACAAGGAAATGCATTGCCGAAATGTGTTACTAGAAGTGACACCTACTCCAATGATAAGAAACCTCACTCTGTTTCCTTTTTAATTAGTTCTTCCTCACATGCAAGCATAGCAGGCAGCACCACAGCCAATAAACAGGTCCTTCTGGAACAGGTAACTCCTGTCAGTCTCAGAACAAATGCTGAAACATTGGCTTCGGAATTTTAATGAACAGTAGGAGTACAGATCAGGGAAATGGCAGTCAGATCCATAAATACAGGTCTTAAAATGCATCCAGCTGGATGCATCCTGAACACTTTTCAGAATTTCTTAAGGAAAAAAAGAAAGAAAACACTGAGTCAAAAAATTAAGCTTTTTTAGAGCACCTGGCTTACAACCAGAAACAACTGCTAGGTTCTGAAAGATGCTCTGGAGGGTGCAGGAAACCATCATTCCTGTTGCTTCTTTCCTGGGATGGGAGGCATTTGCTGAGGGTGTAGAACTAAGACAGGGCTCAGCCCCACCCCAGGGGACTCAACAAAGAGGAAGCCCAGGTTGGGGGTTTCATTAGCCTAGAGCCCTTCGCGCAGGCCCGCTGCTCTGCCCTGGCTGGGCTGCCTCTCTCTAACCTGCCCTGTAGCCAGATCCTCCAGTTCCCTGCACGTCTGGGTTTGTGCTCCTTGCCTCCCTCCTCCTCTCCACTGCCCCTCTCCTAGAAATGGAGCCGGGGCAGACACCCAACAATACTGGCAAACGTGTTAGGGTGCTCACCTCCCTGGTCGCCCTGTCTCTGTTTCGGCTGCCTGCCTGTTGGAGTTCCAGTTTTTCTTATTTCTTTTTGAGGCCAACAGATTGTCTGGACTACCATCTGTTGGCTGCCATACCCTATAGATATTAACGCGTTCAACCTGCCAGACCGAAACTTTTTGGTTATAATATACATGATTAAGATGAATAACTATTGGTTAAGGTGGTGATCATTTTGCAATAGTACAACTATCCAATCATTAAGCTGTACATATGAATCTAATATAATGTCATAAATTAGTTACATTTGAATTTTTATAAAGCGCATGAAGAAATAAAACAAAAACATAAACCAACGGGGCTTTGGAAATAGAGAACTTTGGAGTCAAATCTAGATTTGCTACATCAGAGTAACCTTGAGTTAGTGCTTTAACCTCAAAGTTTCAGTTCCTGCATTTCCCATGGGGGGCAACAGCAGTTCCTATGAACTGGCATGACCTCTGTACATACAGTACGTAATATTGGGCCTGGTGATTGCTGCCGGTTGCCTCTCTCTGCAGGGTGACTGGTGGGGCAATTGGGGAGGGGGTCCTGCTGGCACCCGCCTTGGCTGGCCTGGGGCAGCTCCTGTGTTGAGCATCTACCCTCTGGTGGTTAGTGCATGTCACAGCAACTGGTCTTTCTGCTGTTTGGTCAATTTGCATATTAGGCTTTTATTAGATAGGATAGTTCAATGGAATAGCTCTTTGCAATTATCATTTTGCAGTCAAGAGTCCTTGTAGCATTTAGCAAACAACGTACATGAAGAATTTTTTAAAATAAATACTGATTCAAAATAACTTACTTCCTAATATTTGACATACTGAGAAGCGCAAACAGTGCCCTTGTTTTGAGCAATGGCAGGACAGTTGATAATATCACTAGCTAAGTATGCCCCCGGACACTAAATGCAATGGGAGTCTCTAGCTCTTGACCCATCAAACTGTACTTGATTCCTTAAGGTTAGCTCTGTTTTGGAGACAAAGCAATCATGGCCCAAAGCATTGGAGACAGCCCAGCTTCTGCAGCACTGGGTTCTTGAGAGCCACATGAACCTTGTTCTTGAGCTTGAGGGTATCAGTGACCTTCCCCTTATCAAACTTGATTAAGCAGCTTCCATTGGAGAACAGGTATATTTCCAGTAGATGTCTGGCTAGCTCTCTCACTAGCTCTACTTATACCACAAAATTTGGGGCTCTTCAGAAAGCCATGCTCTATTCTAGAGCATAGATAACTGCTTAAACTTTGTAAACCAAATCAGTTCAATGGATTCTTGTTTTGTTTCTAGTCTGGAACCAGGTGAGGACTCCAAGTAAAAGGACCAAGGTAGTTGCTACTGATAGCTGATCACTGCAACAGACACAGGAAAATGGCACAATGCAGAAAATGAGCTCTAAACCTAGGAACTTGTGTTAAGGCTTATTTCAGACATTTCCTAGTTCTGACATCTTAGACAACTTCTCTAAGACCCAGTTTCCTCCTCTGTAAAACTGAAGGTAAAGGTAATACCCAACTCAGACTTATATGCCAATCAAATAACATAATATACGAGAAAGCACAAAGAACTGTTTATGCACCAACCAAATGTGAAGTAGCATTCATTTGGGTCATATTATGTAGTCACAAAGGAAACCTTTTTCATGACTCATTGAGTCTTTTAACCCTGCTCTAGGGTCTTGTTTTGGGAGGTCTGCATTTCTTAATAGAGATGACACATCTGGTCAGGACATAATGCAAGCCTCAAGTGGGCGAGGCTGATACTAGGCCACTTCTTTTGACTTCACCTTACTGCCCTCGGCCTCTTTCAGCATCATGGGGGCGACAGCTCCTCTAGGGTCCTCAGACTTTCATTAAACTTTAGAATCTCAACTTAGAACGGTGTCCAGGCAATCCTGAGGTTCTTTCCTCTCAGAGATGAGTGAGTCTGTTTAGTTATGGATTTTGGTTGTCGTTGTTTTAATGCATTTTTCTCTTTCCATCGAGAAATCAATGAATCACACAAACTCAGAGTTGGAATGGACCCTAGAGATCATCTAACCCAGCGGTTCTCTACCTGTGGGTTGTGACCTCTTTGGGAGTTGAATGACCCTTTCACAGGGGTCGCCTAAATACATCCTGCATATCAGATATTTACGTTATGATTCATAACAGTAGCAAAATTACAGTTATGAAGTAGCAACGAGAATAATGTTATGGTTGGGTCACCACAACAGGAGGAACTGTATTAAAGGTCTCGGCATTAGGAAGGTTGAGAACCACTGACAACTTCCCCACTCTACACAGAAAGCTTCCTGGGAGATCCCTGGGGAGTGATCATCGTTTAGTTTCTGCTCTGATACCAAAACTCTTTTTTCAAAAAGAGCAACCATTCTTGACCCATTTGAGTCAATAAAATATTCTTGCATATAAATCAGCATTGACTTGTCATCATGACTGACTTGAGATTTTAAGAATTCAAACATCTATTATTTACTTGTCCATTCTGTATTTATTGAGCACGGAGTATGGCCTGGCATTATTTACTGACCTAACCTCTCATTATGATGGTCAACTTCCCAATCATGTGTCCCTTTTCCTATACTCCGTTCTTACTCCAAAAGAGCAATCATAGTATTCCCACCTTTGCTCTCATACTTGATTATTATTTTGATTCAACGCCTTGAAGAGAACCCCATGTCATTCAGCACAGACTAAAAACTGATGGCATTTTTAAAATAAGAGTTAGGTCAGATTGTCTCATGTCTTTGTTTTCATAACAATATGAACTAAGCCGATTGCACCTGGTCACACAATCTACAGTATAGAATTATTGCTTATTTCATGAGCCCCAAGTCCCTGCGGTTTTGCAAGCCAGGTATTATAATAAGAAATCACATATAATGAACTTGACTTTCCACATATGCCTTCTGGTTGTTTCATATGTTTTATGTGAAATATGAGATAGTAGATATTATGACTAAGGAAGCAGGGATGGTTATGGCAATAATAAAATATATAACGTTCACTGTAACAAAACAGAACAATTGCCTTTAGGAAACAAGGGGGAAAGAACCCAGAATATTAGCCCATTAGTACAATATTATGGTCTCCTAACCCATTGGTTCTCAATTAAAGAGGTGAATCAGACTGTACTATACAATTTAAATGTGTGTGTGTGTGTGTATGTGTGTGTGTGTTATGTCTAAGTCACACTCTGGACCTATTGAATCATAATTTTGGGGTAAGGAGAGCAGGTGTTGAAGGCAGATGTAAATTTTGAAAAAGTTCCCAAAACTTACTCATTCTAAATCTGTTGTTTCCCCCCACATTTGCTGCTTCTTGCTAGTTGAAAAAACAGACTTACCTCTATGAAACTGAATAATTTAACAATTAAACAAAATAATGTTAAATCATGCTGTCATGCTACAGCTCTACAGTCTGTTAAGAAGGACATATTCCCCCCTAGAAGTCTTCTTGGTTTTCGGTAACCTGGTGACTTAACCCTGATGTTACATGTGAAGGCGTCCTTTGCAGATGACTTCCCAATGGGGTCAGAGGTTCTCAGAATGGATCATCAAGAGAGCTGAGCCCATGAGGATTTGCTAGGAAACTTGACTGAAAGAATGCTAGTGGTGTCATTTTTTGGAAAAGATGAAAACTTTATTAGTTGCTGTCTTGGCTATTGGCTATTTCTCATGTAAGTATTTATCAAAGAATCTTGAGGTGGGAGTAAACATTTGATCTTCCAAGTGAAGTAACAAGCCAATGATAACTTTTTTCTAGATGGAGGGATTTTTTGAAACTTTGAAGTTTTTCTCAGAGATAAAAAATTCACTCCTTGTCCTAACCAGTTTGGCTCAGTGGATAGAGTGTTGGCTTGTGGACTGAAAGATCCCACTGTCTTCCTCTCTGTAAAAAATAAATACAATATATAAAAAAATTCACTGCCTCAACTACAATGAATATCAGTGATTGAACTGATTTTTAAAATATTTCCAGAACTGCCATAGACAGATTTGAGATATTTTAAGGGACGACCTATGAGAGGTATAATCAATATTTGACAAATAATTTGGTCTTTTGAGTTGATAACCAATTTCATCTCTCCTACCTCTTCTTCCTAATACTTTCCCACCATATTCCCCACACACTGGTAGTTCATGTGTGTACACACACATACACACACACTCTAGTGTGTCTTCTACATAAAACAGTGTCATGGTCTGGAATGGCTTACTGATAGAGCACAACCAATGCTATCAGCTATCCAAAGAGGACTCAGGGCTTCCTGATTAAGTCCAGCAAAGTGACACCAATAAGGGGAGCCCACGATATGAAACTAAATCTGCTGGCAGGTCAGCTCAAGTCGAGGGGGAGGCAAGGAGGCTTGGTGGCAGTAGTTAAGAGAAGTTGAGGCTATTAAAGAGAACATAAAGTAGGAAGGCCACGGGAACTGTTCATTTGTGTGAACAGTTGTTGACACAGAGGTCTTGAACAAAGAAGCACATTCCTTGAAAGCGGAGAGGCAGAGTAGATTTAAGACAGGCAATCATGAGAAACAAAGGCAAGTATCTCGGATTTGTGTCAGAAGAGCTAACATTTCTCCAACATGGGACCACACAAGGAGCAGCCCAGTGGTAGATAGTGTGCTGAGTCCCAGACGATGAAGCTTGGGTTTAACCCTCCTCTGCCTAAGGTCGGAGGACACGTAGGAATGGACAAAGGGTGAGTGATCAGCTGGGATAGTAAGTGTCCCAGGCACGAGGAGAGGCAGCAAACAGTGTTGGGGAACCAGGTATGGCCAGGTAAACCTTGTGTGGAAGAGCCACATATTTTCTTATGATGTTCAAGGTTATTAATTTATGATATTACTTAGTGGGCTAATTAACTCCTCACATCTCAACACTGCATTCTTGTATTTGATCCTTTTTTTTTCTGAACATTTTTGTTTCAGATATTTTTGGTGAAATTCCACAAAAAGTAAGCTTGCTACTTCTTGCATAAGAATGATTTTTCCAGTCTTAGGCTTAGAGTATTCCTATTAGATTGAACTACATGAAACTGCTAACATTTGATCGTTTTTAAAGAAAATCTCCATAATAGCAATCCATTATGACTCAATCCAAACATTTATGTCAAACACATTCTGGGGAAAACCAGGACACACCCCTGACTCTTATTGCTTTTTCATCTGCTTATATAACCACTGATAATTAAAGCTCATCATTTTTGTTTTTAATTTTTTTCTCTTTAAATTTTTTCCATATTCAAGTCCTCCTTACTTCTTGCCCATGGTATTGAAACAGGCTTCTTATGGGGTGGGGTGTGTGTGTGTGTGTGTGTGTGTGTGTGTGATTATCCAAAAGGATTCCGAAGGTACCTGGACAGTGGTTGTAGTCATTTCTAGACAGTAGTTATAGTCATTTTTTAAAATTGATTTTTAGAAAGGAAGAGAGAGGGAGAAAGAGAAACATTTATCTGAGAGCATAACATTGATCGGCTGCCTCTTGCACATCTCCTACCAGGGATCGAGCCCATAACCCACGGATGTGCCCTGACCTAGAATCAAACCAGGACCCTTTTGGTACTGCGATGATGCCCAACCAACTAAGCCACACTGGCCAAGGCTGTCATAGTCATTTTTTTCACTGCCCAGAATGGCGTTTTAACAGGTTACAGATATATATCACACTGTCAAAGATCCACACTGCCTCGACTGCCTTGCAAAGTGGAAATTCCAAAGAATCTGGCTGCTGAATTTAAGATCAGGAAGTTTTTTCTTTTTGTTTTTAAATTAAATCCTTATTATTAAAAGTATTGCATATATCCCAACCCCCTCACCCCCCCTTAACCTCTTCTGCTCTTCTGCCCGAGTCAGTCCTCTGCCCTCAGGCCTTCAAAGGTCAGGAATTTTAATGTTCAGAGTTTAAAAGGAGACATATTTTATCATTATCATCCTTCTGCATACAAAAAAAAATCCCACACATTTATAATAGGAGCTGTTAAGAGATCATTGCCGGATAGAGGGTTTGGCCTGTGAGTTGTGTTTTAGGGCGTTTCGTGCAGTTATTATCAGCAGAAATCTATATGGTGGAAATGAGTGTTCTCCACTAGAGTCAGCCCGTTAGGCGCCTCTAATAATGTTACATATCCCAATTCCTGTGTGTACTGCTTCGCTAACAAGTACATGGAAACAGCAAACTCTAAACAGAAGCTTCTTTTTAGAAAATATTGTCTAGGTGACTGATGAAACTCCCACATATTTTGGAGATGTGATTCTGAAAACTAAAAACAATGTCATTGGGGTTTCAGTTCCACTGGCTGAACCCGAGGTGAGGGAGGGGAGCAGGAACTAAACAACTGAGATTCGAGTTCCCTCCTCCAACTCCAGCAGAGAAGCCTACCTTTACCTGTTTTGAACATTAAGTTTTAATATGAGATTTTATTTGAAAAGGAGTTTTGTTCCTAAAATGCTTGAAACTCACAGCTGTCAGAAAAATAGCCCTTTTCAAGATAAGATGAACGCATCCAGTCTCAGCACTCAGCCAGGAGACCTCGGGGTGAGCCCCACCTGCCCCTGTGCTTCAGTGAGATGGAAAAGTCTCAAAATTCCTCCAAACCTCAGGTTCTTGTCTACAAATGTGAGGTTCTATTTACTGCTTCGTTTGCTAAATATGCTCCAGCCATACTCTTCTTTCCTGATATTCTCAGATGCATGAAGTTCTCTCCTGCTTCAGGACCTTGGGGCAAACTGTCCTGCCCCACGAGAATGTTTTCTCCACGCTGTCCACAGCACAGATCTAGTTCCTCACCATGAGGGTTTCAGCCTAAATATTCCTCCCTTATAGATGCCTTCTCTGACCATCCCACCTAACATAGACTCACCTCTGATATTTCCCGTGGTAATATGCTTTCGTTTCCTTCGTGAGTCTTTTGACTCCCTGATATTTTATTTCCTGTTTCATTATTTTTGGCCTATCACTAAACACAAATTCCATGACGTCAGCTGGCAGGTTTGTGACTTAGTCCTAGCACTTCACACAGTGTCTGGCATCAAGTAGGCCTCATAAATACTTGTTGAGTTAATTACTAAATAAATAGATGTGGGGTGGGGCAATGAATTGATAATGGGTATAAAAAGCAATTTTAAACTTTTAGAGCTTTGAACTTCACTATTCAACACAAAGGAAAATGCTGAAAACCCGTGATTCTGCTGTGATTTTTTGCTTTATCACGAGTGAGTCCATTTAAATTGAGGATTGTCTTTCCTTCAAAAAGTGGTATTCATGTTACCTTATTTTTAAAAATCAGTAAGTCTCACCTTACGGAAAGCTCCTCTTTAACTCAAGATATATTTACTGGGCTGCACCTGAACTGTTTGCTAGAAATACAGAGCTGAATAGGAAGTGACTCTTAACTTCTAACCACTCAATCTGATAGGCTAATTGGACCATTCATTCATTTATTTAGTAACTAGTCTTTAAGTTGTCATGAGACTGGGAGATTTAGCTGGACTCTGGGTCTTCAGTGATAATTAAAATAGGTCTAGGCCCTTGTGCAGTGTACAGTCCAGTGAGGGATCAAGAAAATGAACGATTATCAAACACGATGATAAAGTGCTAGAAAGAGAAAATCCATGACACAAGGAGCTGACCGTGACATTGCTACAGGTTGGCCTCCCGCTCACAGCTGGGCCTTGATGTTCTGCTTAACATAATTGCAAAGAACATCTGAAAAAGCCTCTCTGTAACCAGAGGTCATGCCACTCCAAAAGCACGTCCGAACACAGGGAAAACATGAACTATCCCACCTGCACAACACCAACATCCTCTGTAAACACTAATATGCGTGACGGCTTCTTTACTAATTTCAACTCTAGCCTTGGCTGTTGTTCCCGCCTAAGATTCTGCCTGACTCCCTGTCCCCATAGGCATCTTCTTCCTATTGATGGAAGTCTTCACGTTCTCAATCCCTACTCCTTTCTGAGGGCGAGCTCAGTCTGGATCTAAAAAACAAAATTTAAAAATCCCAATTATTTTTCCCTTTAGTCTTAAAGAATTTTAGGAGCTCTAGTTCAATCCTCAGGTAATTCAATCCAAGTCAAGTCATTCTTGGTCAAACTTAATTGATTTTCAAATAGAGCAGTGCAGTTGTCATAAGAGGCCCCTAAAGTATGCGTGGACTTGACTTTTGCTCATCACAGTGACTGGAGTGGTACTACTAGCATTCAGTGGACTAAGGTCCTGCAATGAGCTGGACAGTGCCACCCAGTGAAGACTGAGCCATTGAAATGCCAGTGGTATCCTACTGAGAACCCATAGATGGGCGGTATCAATCATATCTCAGTCTCCTGCTTCTACCCATGCCCATACCAGATACCAGGAATTAATGAAGTGTGCACACTCTGCTGAGCTGGATGTGGCCTCCAAATCTTTCTTAACATAGAAATCCAGGCATGCCTTGGCAATCAGATTTGCTATTGAAGACAAAACCTATTTGCCATTCCTGCCTTTACCTTTTTTCTAAGACGAGGGAGGTTTCACAGTTCTTGAGGTCAAGTCTTCACCTAACACTTTAGTCCTCTTGCAGTTTCTAATCCTGTAGCATGTCTTGGTTATCTGATTCCTGCCCCTGCTTCTAAGACAAGGGTACTATCAGGAATGTGAACGCTGTGGCTGGGACCCTACACTATCCCAGCAGGTGGCAGTAAATGCCCGTCTACCAGCATTACCTCTTGGAACAAACTCAGTGAGGGAGCTGTACCCTCTAGTGGGGAAACCACATGTAATGACATCCCAAAGAAAATCCAACTCAAAGTAAATGAAGCTTAAAAAAAAAAAAAGAAAGAAAAAGAATAAAAGGTGGGGGTGGGAGGGGACTGGTTCCATGGCACCTGCTCCTGAAAAGTCCACAGGATCACTGAATTCAGGCATGGCTAGATTCAGAGTCTTAAAAAATGTTTCCAGAAAATTTTCTCTCGCTTCTTCTTCTTTTTTTTTTTTAATTCATCCATGCCTTCCTTGATGTTGTCTTCATTCTCAGATAGGCTTGACCGCCCCACCCAACCCCCATCCTTAGGACGAGGTTCCCAAATCAGTTGTTCTGGCTACAAGCATGCTCAACTCTCACTATAAGGCACTGCAGGAGCTAGGGGTGAGGCAGCCCCCAATATATGGATTAGATGAGGGTAAAGAATTGTTCCCCAGGAAATATGGAGGCATGATTGCCAGGGGAAATGAATGCAAGTCAAACAGAAATAACAGATGCTGTGGCACTATCTTTTCTGGATGCCATGCCCCTTCTCTGGGGATGAGCTTGTCCTCCGGCTGGTATTTTCCTGCCTTTACTACAGTTAATGATTCCTATCAATAAATTATGAAACTCCCAGGAGCTGAAAAACTTTATTGTCTTGGTAGAAAGCAAGGAAATGTCACCCAGAGACCTACCAGTATGCCTTCTGGAAAACATGCTTTCATAACAATACAAAATGATTTGACTTTTCCAGTCCACAAAGGAACAATGGGAGTCTGTGGTCCTCCCGATCTCAGAGGACGCCAGGGCATGTGTGTTTTCATGGCCACACTGGCTCCGTGTCCATGAGTTTGCTGAGTTCTCCATCAGCCCCCATGTCACCTTCTGAGACTGACGCCCACTCCCCACCACTTCGGGGCATGTTAGAATCTCCCCACTCCCTTCATTCCTCAAGCACTTCCGAGGCTATTGGAGCAAAAAAATTTCTGAAGATCTGGAATAATTTTGGAGAAGAAGAATGGTTTATTCAGCATAATAAATACATCAGGATTCTTTTGGTTAAGAGTGATGAAAACTCAACTGAAAGTTAGCTTAGCCAACAGGGAAATGGGTGGGTTCATCAGTTAGGATGAGCCACGGTGGGTGTTAATTAAAACACAGCAGTATCTACAGACTTCAGCAATACCAGGAGTCTTACTCTCCACCTCTGCCCTCTGCTGGTCTATGAATTTCGTTAAATGCTGGTTTCAACATCTCCTGTACTCACACCATACACATGAGGAGATAATGGCTGCTACCACTGCAGGCATGTGTCCTTACAGCTCAGGAGCCAAAAAAGAAAGGGTTGGGGGTGAGAAGGGAATCCTGAAGTTCAGCCAAACACCCTCCAATGAATATGCCATTGCAACCCCCAGATGCAGGAAATAGAATGGCTTTTTAAGTGATTGTCTTATACCCTCCACAATACTCAATTTAAGCTTAGATATGAGGATTACATCACATCTCTATTATTATTTTGGGTTCAGAAAGTCTATAATTTTCATTTAAACTATTTGTCACATTTTAAGAAAAGATAGCCTATTACAGAAAGTGATGAAGCTGATGATTCCGGTTTGAAATTTTTGAGTGTTGATTTAAACTTAGAATTTTAAGTTGAAAGAATAAGAATTTTATTAAGACTATTATTGGCATTTTGAGAAGTTATCATTTGCCATATTTATAGGTTTAGATAGGCTTATGATATAAACAGACCCTTTGGAAAGGGTCTGTTTGTTAAAAACAGGTTTTGTTTGTTACACTTAAATGCTTGAAAGGAAAACTGAAGTCTATTAGCTTTATCCATTCATTGATTCCTTCACTCAGCAAAACGTATCAGTGTGCCAGTCTCCCCAGTGTGTATTTTTAAGAAATTGATCTGCCTGTATGACTCTCTGTCCCCTTGCCAAACGGAAGGCAGAAACATCAACTTTTCACAATTGTTTCCTTGGCCTAGTCCAATGCGGACCTCAGAGCAAGCCCTCAGGAAATATTTATTTAGTTATTTATATTTTAAATATATCTTTATTGATGTCAGAGAGAAAGGGAGAGGGAAAGAAAGATAGAAACATCAATGATTAGAGATAATCATTGATTGGCTGCCTCCTGCATGTCCCCTACAATGGATCAAGCCTACAACGCAGGCCTGAGCCCTTGACTGGAATCGAACCTGGGACCCTTCAGTCCGCAGGCTCACACTCTATCCACTGAGCCACACCAGCTAGGACAGGAAATATTTATTAAATGAATGAATAAACCGTGTCAGGCTCACAACGCAACGGGCTTTTGAAAACTACTCCTTTTTTCTCCCTGTTACTTTGGAAATATTTTAAAAATATATTTTATTGATTTCAAAGAGGAAGGGAGAGAGAGACACACAGCAAAGATGCTCATGTTCATCAGCTGCCTCCTGCACACTCCCCACTGGGGAGGAAGCCACCACACAGGCATGTGCCCTGACCGTGATCTCCTGGTTCATAGGTGGACACTCAAGTACCCAGCCACGCTGGCCGGACCGCTTCTGGAATCTAAGGGCCACCCATTTGTATCCCAGTATTGGGCGCACCTAGGTGGGCCCAGTTCATCAGCATCCTCCACTTCTTTCCTTGCAACAGCTGCATGAAGGTCACTCACCTTTTGCCCACAACGGGGGCAGTTTGTTCCCTCTGCTGTGGGCATGGGAGTCACAGGGGATGTGCGGGGAAACGTGAGTCTGTGTGCAGCTGGGACACGATGTTTGTGAAAGAAGAGGAGATGGGAATGGTAGGCTGTGACCGAAGCATTTTGGGCCTCGGATGTCTGATGAACAAGGTACAGCTGTACATGCGGAGGTTTGAGGTCTAAGCAAGAAGGAGCCAGTGGCACAGTGGACACAGTGCTTTAGGGAGGTACCTCGGACGTCATTCGGAGGAAAACATCGCAGCAGCGGCCACTTAGTAATTGAAGTCAGGCTGCTCAGATTTCACAACAATTCTCCGCCATTTACTAGCCATGTGACATTTAAAATAGTACTTAGCCTCTCCGAACTTGAGTTGCACTTTAAACTTGCTTGTACCATTCATTTTAACAGTCACTCTATGGGATGTTACTACTATTATTATTTTTAAAATATATTTTTCTTGATTTAAGAGGGGAAGGGAGAGGGAGAGAGAGAAAGAAAGAGAGAGAGAGAGAGAGACAGAGAGAGAGAGAGAGAGAGAGCGCGCAACATCAGTGATGAGAGAAGATCATTGATGGGCTGCCTCCTGCAGGCCCCCTACTGGGGATGGAACCTGAAACCCTGGCATGTGCCCTGATGGGGAATTGAACTGCGACCTCCTGGTTCATAGGTCGATGATGAACCACTGAGCCACACCAGCTGGGCTGTGATTAATATTCTAAAGTACGCTGGGAAACGGGGGTCAGAATGTTTAAGGAAGTTTACTAAACTTAGAGGATCAGGGGGCACCAGGACTCACACTCACATCCCCTTTTCTTGATCTAAATGGAATGGTTTCCCAATGCTGAGCCTCTTACCGATTAAGAAACAAGCTGCCGGCAAAATCTCAGAGGTCTCTGATGGCAACATGTTTACAGATACATCTCCTCGGGCAAAGGAAACCAAGGGGGAAATAAATACATGGGATTCCATCAAAATACAAAGCTCAGCCCACCCAGCAAAAGAAAGTAGCAGCAAAACGGAAAGGGAGCCCACTGTAGGGAGGATGTACTTGGCAATGATACAGCTGATAAAGGGTTAATTTCCAAACTATATAAGGACTCATACAACTTAAAGGAAGAAAGACACACAATCCAGTTAAAAAAGCTGAAAAGGAGCTAAGTAGACACTTCTCCAAAGTGGACATACTTCTTCTCCAAAGAAGGCCAAGAGACACATGAAAACATGCTCAATGTCATTAATCACCCAAGAGATGCAAATCAAAACGACAATGCGGTACCACTGCACACCTGTCAGAATGGCTACCATCAACGAATCAACACATGGCAAGCGCTGGGCGGATGTGGAGAAAAGGGACCCCCCTGTGCACTGCTGGTGGGAGTGCAGATTGGGCAGCCACTGTGGAGAATAGGACGGAGTTTCCTCAAAATACTAAATATGGAACTGCCATTGGACCCAGTGATCCCACTTCTAGGAATATAGCCTAGGAAACCAGAAACACCAATCAGAAAGGACATATGCACCCCCGTGTTCATAGCAGCACAAGTTACAATAGCTAAGATCTGGAGACAGCCCACGTGCCCATCAGTAGATGAGTGTATAGAAAGCTGTGGTACA
>PVJC01012604.1:19699-39513 GCA_004026665.1 Murina feae | reverse complement strand
AAACAGATTCAGAGGCAGAACAGCATCAAACAATCTGTCAAATTAAAGCAACAAGGACAGAGGGGGGATGGGAGGGGGGGGTAATAGATCAACCAAAGGACTGTTATGCATGCATTTAAGCATAACCAAAGGACACAGACCACTGGGGGGAAGGGGAGGCTGGGGGAAGGGCAGGGGAAAAAAGAAATATTTGTACTAAAATTAAAAAAAAAAAGATTAATATTAAATATTCATGTTCTTAAAAAAAAAAAGACAGTCTCTTCAATAAATGGTGTTGGGAAAATTGGACAGATATATTAAAAAAAAATGAAACTAGACCACCAACTTACACCATACACAAAAATAAACTCAAAATGGATAAAAGACTTAAATGTAAGATGGGAAACCATAAAATACTAGAGGAATCCACAAGCAGTGAAATCTCAGACATATGTCTAAGCAATTTCTTCACCAATACAGCTCCTAGGGCATTGGAAACTAAAGAGAAAGTAAACAAATGGGACTACATAAAAATAAAAAGCTTTTGCACAGCAAAAGAAGCCATCAACAACACAACAAGAAAGCCCACTGCATGGGAGAACATATTTGCCAATGTTATCACCGATAAAGGTTTAATCTCCAGCATTTATAGGGAACTCACACATTTTAACAAAAGGAAGATAAACAATCCAATCAAAAAATGGTCAAAAGACCTAAATAGACACTTTTCAAAAGAGGACATTCAGAAAGCCAAGAGACATATGAAAACATGCTCAAAGTCACTACTCATCTGAGGGAAGCAAATCAAAACAACAATGAGGTACCATCTCACACCTGTCAGAATGGCAATCATCAACAAATCAATAAATGACAAGTGCTGGAGAGGATGTGGAGAAAAAGGAACCCTCCTGCACTACTGGTGGGAATGCAGACTGGTACAACCACTATGTAAGATAGTATGGAGTTTCCTCAAAAAATTAAAAATGGAACTCCCATTTGACCCTGTGATCCCACTCCTGGGAATATATCCCAAGAAACCAGAAACACCAGTCAGAAAGGATATATGCATCCCTATGTTCATAGCAGCACAATTTACCATAGCTAAGATTTGGAATCAGCCTAAGTGCCCATCAGCAGATGAATGGATTAGAAAACTGTGCTACATCTACACAATGGAATACTATGCTGCTGTAAAAAAGAAGGAATTCTTACCATTTGCAACAGCATGGATGGAACTGGAGAGCATTATGCAAAGTGAAATAAGCCAGTCAATGAAAGAAAAATACCACATGATCTCATTCATTTATGGATAATAAAGACCATTGTAAACTGATGAACAAAAATAGATACAGATGCAGAGCAGCATCAAACAGACTGTCAAACTACAGCAGGAAGGCCAGGGAGAGTTGCAGGGGTTGGTAAGAGATCAACCAAAGAACTTGTATGCATACATATAAACATAACCAATGGACACAAGACACTCAGAGGTCGGGGAGGTCAGGGGAATGTCAAGGGGGGAGGAAAGGAGACATATGTAATGTTCTTTGTAATACTTTAAGCAATAAAACAAAAATAAAAATAAAAATAAATCCACAAATATGCCCTTGGGGAAAATTTGAATATAAGCCAAAAAAGGTATTCTTCAACAAATTGATGGCAGTGAAATAAATCTCACAAAGTTCATCTCTATTCAAAATATATTTTTCTTTTATCTCTCCAGCAAACCTGAAGCATATGCCTCTGAGCAGCATCATTGCCCTGTGGAGTCTCACCAGAAGTACAGCTAAAAATGGGTCCAAATGTACCCTTGGCAAGAAAGATTTTTTAATAACAGATGAAATTTGCTTGTGTACTTGCAATTCAAAATTTAGCCAGGTTTATCATTACACATAGCAATGTGTATAAAACTGTGTGTACTCTTTAAAAATATCTGACGGTTTTATAAAATTAACCATAGCAAAGGAACCCATATTAACTCAATGAGTGAATGACTGAACATGTGAATTTCATCCTACATTATTGGAAAACGGTTCCCTCATGTATCCTTGAAGCTTAATCTTCCATTTTATCTTCCCCCAAAAAGTGCTGATATTAGAACAGAATCTGTGAAATTCTCCCCTAAGAAAGCATCCCCTTTTAAAAGGGAGGTGAACTTCAGTGGTGGGGGCCAGGGCCATTCAGTGGGTGGCTCCAGGCTGACCAAGGTGGGTGCCATCGCCCCACAGACCAACCCTGATCACTGGCTGGGCCTAGGGACCCTACCCATGCAATGAAGTTTGTGCACTGGGCCTCTAGTATTTAATAATGATGAAAACTCTGAGAATTGATTTTATCATTTCAAGATAAATATAATTTCTTAAAAAGAAGTATAAAAAACTTTAGCTTTTCCCCTCATTTTTAGAATAACTGCTTTTATAAAGTATAAATTTACATATCATAAAATTCACCTGCTTTTAATGTACAAGTTAATGATAAAGAATTATGCAACTTAGTATAAAGAATTATGCAACTGGCACTACAATTCAACTTTACAATATTTCCATCACTCCAAAAAGACTTCTCATAACCATTTATAGTCCCTCCCATTCCTATCCCCAGCCCTAGGTAACTAATAATTTACTTTCAGTCTTTATAGATTTATATATTCCAGACACTTCATATAAGGGGAATCTACCATGTGTGCTCTTTTATAATTGGCTTTTTTCACTTAGCATGGTGTTCTTGAGTTTCTTCTGTGTTGTAGCATGGATGGACCTAGAGGGTATTATGTTAATGAAATAAGTCAATCAGAGAAAGAAAAATACCATATGATCACACTTTTATGTAGTATCTAATGAAAAAAAATAAATTGATGAAAAAAATAAAAACAGAGCATGGATACATGGAACAGACAGATAGCTGTCAGACAGGAAGGGGGAGTGGATGAAAGAAGGTGAAGAAAGTAAGCAAAAAACATATATAGATGACACAGACACAGACAACAGTGTTAGTGATAGCCAGAGGGAAAGGGGGGTGGGGTATGTAGAGGTGGGCAAAGGGGGAGAGAAAGGGGACAGAAAGAGACTTTGCTTGGGGTGATGGGCACATGATACAGTGTGCAGATGATGTTTTATTGAGTTGTACACCTGAAACTTATATGGTTTTGCAAAACAATGACAGCCCAATAAATTCAATTAAAAATAATAAAATGTATGAAGCAGGAAAAGAAGATTCTGGTCGTTGGCTTGCAGAGGCCTACTGCTCTTGCAATTGCCCAAGATAAGCCTTGTGAGTTGCCTTGCTTATTAAACCTGCCAACTAGCTACCAATCTGGAGTGGTCTGTCCCTTTCTTCAGTTTCTCCCTGCCCTCTGATTAAGGGTGCTGCTTTCAAATTACACCCAGGAAGCTCCCAAAGAGGTTGTAAACCAACAATATATACAAAGATTTGTACCACAATATCCAAAGCAAGTTTATAATAGCCAAAAAAAGAATCCCTTTGCATCAACCAGTGAATGGATACATTGTGCATTGAACAGAATACTATTCAGCAATATAAATGAATGAACCATTGATATAAACAACAATATGGAAAAACTTCATAATATTATCTTGGGTGCAAGAAGCCAGAGGAAAACACCAATGCATGCTCTATGGTTTTATATTCATACAATTCTAGAATATGCAAACTAATATATTTTTGTGAGCAAAAGATATGTTCATTATGTTGATTGTGGTGATGGTTTCACAGATACATATATCAAAATTTATTGAAATGCCCACAAATTATGTGAAGTTTATTGTATGTCAATTATCAATCTACCTAATTTTTATAAAGAGCAATGTAATGGTATTGCGTATTTGGATGGAGGATAGGGAAAAAGAGCCGCTTGGTATGATCATTCAACAGTCAAGATAAATATAATTTCTTAAAAGGGAGGTAAAATTTGAAGCATTTACAACTATCAGAGGAAAATGTAAATTATATGCATAACATTGATTTTTAATGTAATTTATGTCAAATTTCATACGTATTTTTTCTTATGAAAATCCTCTGAAGTGTACCATATTTTTTGACGTATAAGACAATTGGGCGTATAAGACGACCACCAACTTTTGAGAAGATTTTCCTGGGTTAAAAAGTCCGGACGGAGACCGTATGTGGCACAAAAAGGAGCTGACCAGAGACACTTGCAGTCTCCATCCGGCTCCATTGAAATGAATGGAGTGTGGCCGTTTTTGAGCTCCCCCCCCACCCCCCACCGTATGCAGCGACCCCAGATTTTCCAGTCAGGCTTGGAAGTTTCAGCACCCGCCCTATAAGACGACACCCAGCGTATAAGACGACCCCCGACTTTTGAGAAGATTTTCTTTGGTTAAAAAGTCATCTTATACGCCGGAAAATAGGGTATATTCCTTATAAATCTAATATGATGAATCTACATGGAAAAGCATGCCTGCCTACCTATTATACAATCTAGAGTTACAAATGTGTCACATTTTGTTCCCAAACCATTTGTATCTCTGTCTTTACTACATAATTAGTTAAGAAGGGAAGATTTGGAGGTATCTCCCCAAAGGACCAACTAAATCTTTGAAATTGGGCCAGATCAAACTCTTAGGCATGGCTCTGCCTCCCACTAGTGCTAACTGCTTTCCTAACAATATCCATTCAAAACAGTTATTATTGTCTCCATTTTGCAGATAGGAAAACTGATGCTCAGTAATTTCCTCTGGTTTATTCAGTTGCACCAGAGAGCATCATCAAGCTCTGTATAAAATAGGTAAGATGATAAAGTCTAGGATATTTATACAAAAAGCATGAGAGTTAATGTTCACATGAAGATCAGCATAGGCTCTTTATTCATGTGATTATCCTATATAATAAAAGCCTAATATGGAAATCAACCAAATGCGGCCCTACCTGTGGAACAATAGGTCACTATGACACACACTGATCACCTGGGGGCAGACACTCAATGCAGGACCTGCCCCCAGCCCGCAGGTCCAGGCCAGACAAGGTAGATGAAGCCAGGGGTCCCCTGATTGCCCCGCCAGTTTCCTCACAGAGAGAGGCAAACTTCAGTGGCGGGGGGTGGGGGCAACCTGGTGATCAAGGGAAGGCAACGTCCCATCACACCTCTGTTGCTGCCACTGCCAGCAGCGCAAACCTCGGCCAGCCCTGGTTACCTGAGCCTCAGACAGCCCTGGACAGCTGGGCAGCTGACATCCAAGGTTTACCTGAGCCTCAGGCAGCCCTAGGCAGCTGGGCAGCCACCATCTGAAACTTGCCTGCACCTTGGGCCAGCCCTGGGCAGCTGGGGGGCTGAGGGGACTGGGGGACTCTGGAGGCAGGCACATGAAGTGGTCGGGCCCACTCCCAGCCTTGCCACATGCTTACTGCTCAGGCGGGGCTGAGGAGACTGGGTGCTGCCATCATGTGGCCGTGGGTGCCACCATCTTTGAGGGTGTGGCAGTCAATCTGCATATTCCCTTCTTATTAGCTGTGGATGCCACCATCTTTGCAACAGTGTGAGGCTCAATTAGCATATTCCCTCTTTATTAGATAAGAAATTTTTAATTCTTTGTTTAAAATATTACATAAGTCTCCTTTTTCCCCCATTGACTTCTCCCCCACCAGCCCCTCCCCTAAGCACAAGCCCTCACCACCCCCTACTGTCTATGTCCATTGGTTATGCTTATATACATGCATACAAGTCCTCTGTTTAATCTCTTACCCTCTCGCCCCCCACCTTCCATCATAGGTTGGACAGTCTATTTGATGCTTCTATGATCTGGTTCTATTGCTGTTCATCAGTTTATGTTGATCATTATATTCCACAAATGAGTGAGATCATGTGGTATTTTTCTTTCATTGACTGGCTTATTTCACTTTGCATAATGCTCTCCAGGTCCATCCATGCTGTTGCAAATGGAAAGAATTCCTTCTTTTTTACAGCAGCATAGTATTCCATTGTGTAGATGTACTGCAGTTCTCAATCCACTCATCTGCTGATGGGCACTTAGGCTGATTCCAAATCTTAGCTATGGTAAATTGTGCTGCTATGAACATAGGGGTGCATATATCCTTTCTGATTGGTGTTTCTGGTTTCTTGAGATATATTCCTAAAAGTGGGATGTCTGGATCAAATGGAAGTTCCATTTTTAGTTTTTTGAGGAAACTCCATACTGTTTTCCACAGTGGCTGCACCAGTCGGCACTCCCACCAGCAGTGAAAGAGTGTTTCTTTTTCTCTGCATTCTCACCAGCACTTGTTTGTTGATTTGTTGCTGATAGCCATTCTGACAGATGTGAGATGGTACCTCATTGTTGTTTTGACTTGCATCTCTCGGATGATTAGTGACTTTGAGCATGTTTTCATATGTCTCTTGGCTTTCTGGATGTCCTCTTTTGAAAAGTGTCTATTCAGGTCCTTTGCCCATTTTTTGATTGGGTTGTTTATCTTTCTTTTGTTGAGTTGTATGAGTTCCCTATAAATGTTGGAGATTAAACCCTTATCGGTGATAACATTGGCAAATATGTTCTCCCATGCAGTGGGCTTTCTTGTTGTTTTGTTGACAGTTTCTTTTGCTGGGCAAAAGCTTTTTATTTTGAGGTAGTCCCATTTGTTTATTTTCTCCTTACTTTCCATTGCCCTAGGAGCTGTATCAGTAAAGATATTGGTATGACAAATGTTTGCTATTTTGCTGCCAATGGCTTTCAATATTTTTATGGCTTCTTGCCTTATGTTGAAGTCCTTTATCCATTTTGAGTTTATTTTTGTTTATGGTGTAAGTTTGTGGTCTAGTTTCATTTTTTGCAAGTATCTGTACAATTTTCCCAACACCATTTATTGAAGAGACTGTCTTGATTCCATTGTATGTTCTTGCCTCCTTCGTCAAATATTAATTGAGCATAGTGGTTTGGGTCGATTTCTGGGTTCTCTACTCTACTCCATTGATCTATATGTCTGTTCATGTGCCAGCACCAGGCAGTTGTGAGAACAGTGGCTTTATAATATAGCTTGATATCTGGTATGGAGATCCCACCTACTTTGTTCTTTCTCAAGATGCTGCAGCTGTTTGGGGTCTGTTTTTATTCCAGATGAATTTTTAGAGAGTTCATTCCAGATCTTTGAAGTATGCCATTGGTAATTTAATGGGGATTACATTGATTCTATAGATTGTTTTGGGTAGTATGGACATTTTAATGATGTTGATTCTACAAACCTGTGAACATGGTATGTTCTTCCATTTGTTTATGTCTTCCTCTATCTCTTTTTTAGCATCCTGCAATTTTCTGAGTACAGGTCCTTTACCTCTTTGGTTAAATTTATTCCTGGGTATCTTAATTTTTGTGTTGTAATGGTAAATGGGCTTGTTTTTTTAGTTTCTCTTTCTGTGAGTTCATAATTGGTGTATAAAAAAGCCATAGATATCTGAGGGTTAATTTTGTATCCTGCTACATTGCCAAATTCATTTATTAAGTCTAAGAGTTTTTTGATGAAGTCTTTAAGGTTTTCTAAGTACAATATTATGTCACTTACGAATAATGACAATTTTACTTCTTCTTTTCCAATTTGGATGTCTTTTATTTCTTCTTCTTGTCTGATCGCATGGGTAGCATTTCCAGTACTATGTAAAACAAGAGTGGTGAAAGTGGGTATCCTGTCTCATTCCTGTTCTTAGGGGAAATTGTTTTAGTTTTTGCCCATTGAGTATGTTTGCTGTAGCTTTGTCATATAAGGCTTTTATTATGTTGAGGTATGGTCCCTCTATTCCCACTTTGCTGAGAGTTTTTATGGGGAAAGGGCATTGGATTTTGTCAAGTGCCTTTTCTGCATCAATTGATATTATTATGTAATTTTTGTCTCTCTCAATTTGTTTATGTGATGTGTCACGTTTATTGATTGCAGATATTGTACCAGCCTTGCATCCCTGGGATAAAATCCAATTGGTCCTGGTGTATGATCTTTCTAATGTAATGCTGGATCCAATTTCCAATGATTTTGTTGAGGATTTTAGCATCTATGTTCATCAGGGATATTGATCTGTAATTCTCTTTCTTTGTAGTATCTTTATCTGGTTTTGGGATTAGGGTAATGCTGGCTTCATAGAAAGAGGGAGGAAGTGTGCCTTCCTCTTGAATTTTTTGGAATAGCCTGAGAAGAATAGGTTTTAGTTCTTTGAATGTTTGGTTAAACTCCCCTATAAAGCCGTCTGGCCCTGAGCTTTTGTTTGCAGGAAGTTTTCTGATGACTGTGCCAATTTCCCCCTTAGTTATTGGCCTATTGAGATTCTTTTATTCTTCTTGATTGAATTTTAGAAGGTTGTATTTTTCTAAGAATATATCCATTTCTTCTAGGTTGTTAAGTTGGTTGGAATAAAGTTGTTCATAGTATTTTTTACAATCCTTTTTATTTATGTAGGGTCTGTTGTTATTTCACCTCTTTCATTTCTAATTTTTTTTCTTTGGGTCCTCTCTCTTTGCTTCTTGGTGAGCCTGGCTAAACGTTCATCAATCCTGTTTATCCTTTCAAAGAACCAGCTCTTGGTTTCATTGATCTTTTGTATTGTTTTTGTTGTTGTTGTTTTGTTTTTTGTGTTTTTTTGTTTTTTGGGTCTCTTATGTCATTTATTTCTGCTCTGATTTTTATTATCTCCTTCCTTCTGCTCACTCTGGACTTTTCTTGTTGCTCTATTTCTAATTATTTGTAGTAGAGTTAGATAATTTATTACCATTTTTTCTTGTTTTTTGAGGTAGGCCTGTAATGCTATGAACTTCCCTTTTTTTAAGCCTTCCTGAAATTATCCTAATTTGAATGTGCCCTGTTATTGAGTAATGGAGGTAGGATATGCACTGTTATTGAGTAATGGAGGTAGGATTGGAACCCAGACCTAGTCTGGCATCAAAGCCCATGTTCTTACTACTACACTTTCCTTATATTATGACATCCTAACCAGAGCAGATCCAAAGGAAACACCCCACCTCATTTCAATTCAACAAACATCAGCAGAGCATCTACCATGTGTTAGGAATCATGACAAATTGCTGAATCTTTCTGAGTCTCCTTTATCTATTCCTAATGAGTATGAATAGAATTATCTCCCTAAATTGTAAGGTTGTCCTTAGGCTAACATAATATGCTGTATAAAATGCGACAGGAAATGTATGTTACTCTTTTTTTTTTCTCAGAATCTTCTATGATTCTTGGTCCATGGCAGGATTCCAATAAATGTTATTTAAATGATTGAACACCTGGATGGACAAGTAGATGGATGGATGGATGGATGAAACATACCTGGGTTTTGTACATTTAGATATGCTAGAGATGTGTAATATGTTAACTCCTCTTCAAGTGAAGTTTGAGCATTCAAAGGACAATGACTTCCCAATTCCTGTTGGGGGCATTTTTCCTTCCACTTTAAGACTTAAAAGGTTGGGGAACAGGATGAAGTCTAAATCTGCTATCCTTACCCAAGAATAACCCTCCTGAAGATAAATGGACCAAATCTGTACTTATGCAAAACACTGTATATTAATTTTAAAAGCACCAATCAAACTTTTTATAGATACTTGAGAAAAGACTCAAAATGTGTTCAAACATTCAATAACTTTCAAGGCAGAATTTTAATGAATTACTATAAATGCAAATTGATCAGGAGCATATAGATTTAATTTATCCTTAAGGGCATTCATTTAAACATTTAAGGGGAAAATGTGTCTTTTGAAACATATTATGGATTATGTCCAGTGTACAACATTTAAATTTTCAAATTTTATATGAATCTAGATCTCTGATATGCTCACGCAGTCTTCATCTAGAGATATAGATGAAAAGTTATTTTTATTTATTTTTTTGAAAGCTATTTTTAGTTTAAAAATTGAATTCTCAAAAGTATCTGAAAATTGGAAGACCAGCACTTGAGTCCCAGACTCACCATTTATTTTGTGAGCTTGGTAAACCTGTTTACCTCTTGAGACTGTTTCTCTCTTTTGAAAACCAAATAATACCTTGTGCACCCCACCTGCTGTTTCTGAGGATCAGATAAGATGATTTATGCCAAAACTTGGTGGCTGGTAAATTAAACAATTATTTGGTGGCATGTACACAGGAGACACTTTATAAATATGTAAATATTTTCTCTTCACATAAATACTTATTTTAATTATGAAATACGTGGCTTACTTCCTTTTTCTTTGTGCTTCCCTTCTAGCATCATGCATGCAGTTTACAGTTCACTAATTCTCACCCATTTGGCTAAACTACTCATGGATGCTTGTTGCTGGTTTTTTACATTAGTTTTCCACAGATTCTGAAATTCCTTGGAAGAAGCACTAATCGAGCTTTATTCAATTAACACAAAGAATTTGTGTTTTTATCCTGCTAGTGAAGCTTATCTATATATATCAAAGCCTAAGTGACCAAACGACCAAACAACCAGTTGCTATGATGCGCACTGACCACCAGGGGGCAGATGCTCAATGCAGGGAACAGACACTCAGTGTGCTCCCACAGCCAACCTCCCAAGGCCTCTCTCCCAGGCTGGCCCCAATTGCCCCGATCACTGGCCAGGCTGAGGGACCCACCCATGCATGAATTTGTGCACTAGGCCTCTAGTTAAAATATATTCTACCAATAATTTAGCTAATCAGCTCTGGCCTGGGACAGAAGAAAGTGTATCTGTCTCAAACTGCACAAACCTGTTCAAGGGCATTTGCCTGGTGCAGTGTTTATTTATTTTTGCTGTTTCAGTAGCTTTGACTTAAAGTAACCTCAGGTATGGAAGGCAGCCATTCAGGAATTCCAGAAGCTGTTCTCTCTAGCTCACTTTGTTCCCTGACACCAAAGACAAAATTTGTGATCATTTATTTTATTTTATTTTTGCTTGTATCTCTACCACATCTGAACTCTTTTTTTATTTTTTACTGTGTCCCAGGTTTCTTTATTAAAATCAAAGTGATAGAGGATTAAAATCAAAAGCATCACTGAACTTCACCTTCCCGCCAACCAGCTCCCTAAACTCCCGCTCCCACACCGTTTGTGCTCCCAATTCTATAGTGAAAGGAACTTAATCCCAAAGCCCTGGGACTGTCTTGGGTCCTTTCCCTTGTTCTCCATCCTGGGAAGGCAGGCAGCTCAGTTTGAATGCCTGGGAGAGCCCAGAGTGGTGACCGGCACAGCGGGAAAGGCCTCACCCTCAGGGAATGGGACCGTGGAGTACAACGTAGTGAAGTGAGGGCCCACATAGCCTGGGCCAAAGTGGGGCCCTGGGGCCACAGGGAAGGATTCTGGTCCCCCAGAGAAAGGAGGCCTGGGAGCCTCAAAATCCTCCCGTTGACAATAGTCACTGCTTGATTGTTTTCCCTTCTGGCGACCATGCAGAACCACACTCGGACCATGTCCTTCACAAGCCAGAGCTGCTGGGTGATGTGGCTGACCTGCTGCAGGGTGGGCTTCGGACACTGCAGGAACATGTTCTCCAGGTCACCCTTCACTCATTTCTCAATACTTGTCTGCTTTCTCTTTCAGGCCTGCACCAGGGTCTCTGCTTTGCATATCTCCTGCAGGTTCTCATTATCAGCTCCCTCCACCCACTTCTGCAGCAGGGGCCACAGCTTACGCATGTTCTTTAAACTGAGCTGCAGAGCCTCAAAACATGGATGGTCTTTTGGTTGAACACCTTGCCAAAGAGAATGCCCAGGGTAAGCCCCACATTGGCCTTGGTGTACCCCAGAGTGATCCTCTTCTGCTTCAGAAGCTTGGCGAATTACTCAAGGTATTTCTGCAGAGCTCTCATGCTCTTCTCCTCTGGGTTGGCCTCCAGTTTCTCCTTATCCATCTTCAGGGTCCCAGGTAGGGCAGCACAGGGCTCGGGGGAGGCCCCCTCAGAGTTGCTCTCTACCCTGGCTCATGTTGTCCTCAAACTGGGGGGCCTCCAGGCTGCCTTGGGGTGCCAGCCCCACTCCAACCTGAGGTACACAGTAGGCCATCCCCCTGCAGAACTCATACGGTGGGGGAGATGGAGGGAAGCCCCAGGTGCAAGCCCCAGCTGGATGGCAGACCCACCAGGAAGACCCTGGAAACCCAGCCAGGTGCAAGGGTCAACCCTACCTGGCTCCAGCCCTCCTGGCCCATCACCTCCATCACCTGGTGGGGGCAAAAAGGCAAAGTTGGAAGCCAGGCGTCCTGCCATGGGAAGGATGGCACCCCAAACCAGGGACCTGGTGGAAGGAGCTGAACTCTTTTAGAAAGATATTTGTAACTTTTTATTTTAAATTTAGATATAGAGAAATAATTTTAGATATAGAGAAATATTGCAAAAATAATAAAAAAGAAGTCTCATGCTCTTCACCCAGCTTCCACTAATGTTAACATCTTATATACTAACTAGACGCCCAGTGCACGAAATTCGTGAACTGGGGGGGTGGTCCCTCAGCCCAGATTGCAAGAAGGCACAGGCCAGGCCAAGGGACCCTGTCAGTGCAGGATTAGGCCAGGGAGAGACCGCAGGAGGGCTCCAGGGCATGTCCTGCCAGTCTGCTCAATCCCTGATGGGCCAGACCTCAGCAGCAAGCTAACCTACCAGTCAGAGCATCTGCTTCCTGGTGGTCAGTGCACATCATAGTGAGTGGTTGAGCGGTCTTAGTATATCATTAGCATATTACACTTTGATTGGTTGAATGGCTGACTAGACAACCAGACACTTAGCATATTAGGCTTTTATTATATAGGATAGTATAATTGCCAAAAATAAGGTATTGGTATTGGCACAATATTAACTAAATTATACACTTTATTTTTAATTCACCAGTTTTTCCAATAACAAACATTATCTGTTCCAGAATACAAATGAATGCACAAAATTTCACTTAGTCATAATTTCTCCAAAGTCTTCTCCATTCCGTGACATTCCTTCACTCTTTCCTTGTTCTTTATAACCTTGACACTTTGGTCAGTTACTTTGTAGAATGTCTCCCAATTTGAGTTCCTCTGATGTATTGTCATGATTGTATTAAGGATATGCATTTTTGACAAGAGGACCACAGAAGTGATGTTGTACCCTTCTCAGTACATCATATCAGAGGATACACAACAGCAATATGTCTTTTGACTGGTGATATTAACTTTGATCAGTTGATTAAGGTGGTGCCTGCTGAATTTCTTTACTATAAAATTAATAAATGTCTTGGGAAAGATACTTTTAAGGTATGGAAATACCCAGTTTCTCCTCAAATGGTTGTTGACTACTTTTGGCATTCATTAGTAGATATCCTGTCTTCAAAAATTACTACCATGATGTTCTACTGGTGGTTGTGTATTTTCCTCATATAATTTTTTGGGAAGACACAAACATTTAGTCCAGGCATGAGGAACGTCTGGTCCGTGAAATAACTTGGTCTGGCCCTGCCAAAGCATTAGGGGTGAGTTATTTTAAATGTTTGACCGAGTATAGCAGGCTAATTTTTAAGTGGATAATTTTGTATGGCCTGTGAATGATATTATATACCTGAATGGCCCTTGGCAGGAAAAAAGGTTCCCAATCCCTGATTTAGTCTATAGCACTGGCTAACTCAACCAAATATTTAAAGCAATAATATGACTTTTTCATAAAATCTTTTAAAAAAATAGAAGAGAGGGGACTTCCTAACTCATCATATCCTATCTAATAAAAGAGTAATATGCAAATTAACTGTCACTCTGACACAAAGATGGCAATGCCCAGTCCTCTCAGCCCCACTGGAGTCCTCCAGTCCCAGGGCAACCGCTCAGAGCAGGGCCTGTTTGGCTATTGCTGTGGAGACCCAGGAACAGCCAAGCGGGCCCCACAGACAGTACACAGCAGGGCCTGCTTGACCATCGCTCTCAGTGACCCAGGCAGCAGCCAAGCGGGCTCTACAGACAGCAGAGAACCACAGGGAGTGGGCCTAAGCCATCAGGACATTCCCTGAGGGCTCCTGAATTGAAGAGGGTACAGGTTGGGCTGAGTGATGAACCCCCCCTCACCCCCCATGCATGAATTTCGTGTACCAGGCCTCTAGTTATAATTATACTGATACTAAAGTCAGATAAAGATATCACAAGAAAAAAGCCCCACAGGATTCATTGATTAATGTAATACAACATAATAGAAAAAAACAAACATTAAAACCACATGATCATTTGAATAGATGCAGAAAAATCATTTGACAAAATCCAACAACCTTTGATGCTAAAAATAAAAAGCCACAACACTCAACAAATAAGAAATAAAGGAAACTGCATGATGAATGCCTTTCCCCTAAGATCAGAAAGAAGACAATGATGTCTGTTCACACTACTTCTATCCAACACTGTAATGGAGGCAAGGAAATAAAACAAAAGGCATCCAGTTTGGAAAGGAAAACATAAAACCATCAATTTTCTCAGATAATGAACTTATACATAGAAAATTATAAGGAACCCATCAAAATTATTAGAACTAATAAGTTTGACAAGGTTGCAAGAAAAGATTAATAAACAAAAGATCAATTATATTTCTATATGCTAGAAATAAATAATATAAAATTAAGAAAAATTCCATTTAAAATAGTATCAAAAAGAATAAAGTACTTAAGAATAAATTTAGCAAACTAGATATAAAATTTAAAAAATTTGAAAAAAAACTAAAAAAAAAAACTTTGAAAACTAAAAAGCATTGCTGAATGAAAGAAGATATAAATAAATGCAAAGACATCCCATGTTTATGGACCAGAAGACTATTGTTACAATGTCAATACTCAACAAAATTATCCATAGATTTAATATAATTTCCAAGGAAATTTAAGCTGGCTTCATTCTGTAAATTTGCAAACTGATCCAAAAATTTATATGGAAATTCAAAAACATAGTTTGAAAAGTCATACTTCCTGACTCCAAAATGCTAAAAACAATAGTAATTAAGACAATGTGGCATAAGGATAGACACATAGGTCAATAAAATAGAATCGATACTCTGGAGATAAATCCTCATATTTATGGTTGACTAGAATATGAAGAAATTGGAATCCTCATACACTGCTGATAGGAATGTAAAATGGTGCAGCTGAGAGCCTGGAAATAAATCTTCACATTTATTGTCAATTGATTTTCAACAAGTGTGACAAGACAAGTCAATGAGGAAAAATAGTCTTTGGAAAACAGTCTTATAGTTTATCATCAAAAGGCTGAACATAGAGTTACCATATGACCCAGAAATTCCACATAAAAACTTGAATATTCATAGCATAAATGTTGTTTAATTTTGATATCTTAGAGGATTTTTGATAAATCGCTCTATGATTGGTTTCTAGTTTAATTTTATTATCATCATAGGCCATACTTTGTATGATTTCTTTAATATCAAACATGTTCTTTGATTTTTAACATAAGATATGGTCTATCTTTGGGAATGTTCTATGTGTACTTGGGGGAAGGTGATGAGGGGGAGGAGACATAGGTAATACTCTTTGTAATACTTTAAGCAATAAAACAAAATTTAAAAAAAGAAAGAAAGAAACATACCTCACAAAAACCTAAAAAAAAGAATATGGATTCTTATTGGTCTGCATTCTCTATAAATGACATTTAGGTCAGGTTGTTTGATATTGTTCAGTTACTCTGTGCTCTTAGTGACTTTCTTGGTACTTGTTCTACCAATATACTGGTAGTATTGAATTCCAACCATATATTTTGAAACTGTGTTTTTAGGTGCATGCAAATATAAAATTGCTATGTCTTATTAGAGAATCTGCCTCTTAATTATTATGTAATGTTCCCCTTTAACTCTGATAGTGTTCCTTTTTCTGAAATTTATTTTGTCTGATAGTGATAAAGCTACCAGTGTCTTTATTTATAGTGTTTACATCATACATCTTTTTTTGTTATTTTATTTTAATTTTTTTTTATTTTTTATTGATTTTTTACAGAGAGGAAGGTTAAGGGATAGAGAGTTAGAAACATCGATGAGAGAGAAGCATCGATCAGCTGCCTCCTGCACACCCCCAACCGGGGATGTGCCTGCAACCAAGGTACATGCCCTTGACCGGAATCGAACCTGGGACCCTTGAGTCAATAGGCCGACGCTCTATCCAGTGAGCCAAACCAGCTAGGGCTTATTTTAATTTATTTATATCTTTCTATTTTAAGTGGATTTATTGTAGCAGCATATAGTTGGGTCTTGCTCTTCTAAATCCAAGATTATTATCTGTATTTTAGAGTGTATAAACCATTCTCATTTAATGTGATTATTAATATGGTTGGATTAAAATCTACCATCTTACTAGTTTTTCTACTTGTTCAACTTGTCTCAGAAAGTGGTAATTCTCCTTCATTTTTCAAGGTATTTTGTGATCTTTAGAAATTCTGGATTAAAAGACTTGCTTTTCTTTCTGCACTTTACAGTTCTCATTCACTGTCTTTTGGTTTCTGACAAGAAGTCTACTGTAGTTCTTATCCTTCTTCGTCTGCATGTGATTCACGTTTTTTTTTTCTCCAAATGCCTCAAGATTTTCTTTTTGTATTTTGTTTTCATTGATTTTATGACTTTACATCTAGGTGGGTGTTTGGGGGTGGATTTTCTTATTTGGTATTTATTTTTACTGTTATCCTAAATTTCTTGGATCTGTAGTTTAGTGTTTGTCATTAACTCTTGAAAATTTTCAGCCATTATTTCTTTTTCCCCATTCTTTTTATCTTTTCCTTCTGGGATTCCATTTGTTTGTATGTTAGACTACCTGCTGTTGTTCCATAGGTCTTAAATGCTCTTATCTCTTTTCTTTTCTATTTTTTCCACACACATTTCTCTTTGTGTTCACTCTTGATCATTTCTATTGACCTAGCTTCAAATTCACTGCTTCTTTCCTTGGCTGCATCAGCTAATGGGTCAGTCAAAGATATTCTTCACCTGTTACTGTGCTTTTCATTTTATGTGTCCTTATAGGTTTTAGCTTCCCATGGAAATGTCCCACCTGGTAATGCATGTTGTCCACCTACACCACTGGAGCCTTTAGCATATTACTTATGTCTCCATGTTATTCAACATCTATGTTATCTCTGTATCTAGTTATGTTGATTTCTTTGTCTCTTGAAAGTGTTTCTTACTCTTTTTTGTATGCTTCATTTTGTGTAGTAGAGACCAAAGTAAATAGTTTTTATGCCTGGGAATGGTTATGCCTTTCCTTTCACTAAGCCTTTAGCATGGAGGTCTGAGTTAATCTTGTCACAAATTAAGCTGGGTTTGAGGTTTGTTTTTGCTTTAGTGTACCTTCAATGCAATGCAGAGTTGAAATTCCTCTAACAATACCTTGTGTTTAGGCTGGAGGGATTTAGCTTTTAGAGGGATTTTTTTTTTCAGTGTCATAACAGCTTGATGTTTTCCTTTCTTAAAAAATATATTTTTATTGATTTTAGAGAGGAAGAGAGAGAGAGAAATAGAAACATCAATGATGAGAGAGAATTATTGATATTATTGATCAGCTACCTCCTGCATGCCCCACACTGGGAATGGAGCCCACAACCCAGGAATGTGCCCTGACCAAGAATAGAACCATGTCCTCCACACCAGCTGGGCTATGTTTTCCTTTTAACTGTGACTATCTCCACAGTCTTGCAACTCTTCTGGCAGTAGTCCACTATTACTTGTTACTTAACATTTGTTGGGTGGTTGTAGGAAAGCATGGGAATGGGCTATCTATTCTTCTGATTAAACCTCAGTTTTAGGCAGACGCTCTGACCCAGGATCTCTGGTATGTGGCCTTTTTAGTGCTCCAGTTTCTACCCCATATATATTTCAGGGCCCTGTACCCATTGCTGCTCTTCCCTCAGGGCTATAGGTTTCTTTTATTCTATTCTTTACTCCCAGTTTCAACAGGTTTTCAACAGGTCCCTATGACAACAGTGACTATTTGCCCTTCCTTGTGTAGATGAAGGCTTTTGTTCCATAGAGGATATAGGGAGAGTTTCCTGCCATTTATACAATGGCTGGTATTCTCTCTAGGACTTCAACATGAGGGATGCTTTCTCAGCACTCTCAGCAAATGGGATCCATGGAGAAAAACTTGCCTTATATCTGCATCAAGGAACTTCCGCCCCAGGTAAATATCCTGTCTCCAGGATGTCTGCCTCTCCTTTAATTTCCAGCTACTTGGTTATCCTGCTACTCAGTTCTCTCAAGAAAATGTATGTACACCCAATTTTTCTGGTCTTTTTTATTGTATAGGTGGGAAGGGCTCTCTTCATCTTTATCATTCCCTGTATTGAAATCAGAAATCCCTCAGGGAGACATTCAAAAGCAATTTTTAACTATCTTCAAAGCAAAGAGGTTACTCTACCAAGGGCCATAGGGTTGCAGCTCCAATGGCATGGCTACAGATAGATGATTGTTCAGATCAGTCTGCTATGCAACAAAAGACAAAGGTAAGATGATATTGAACATTATATCCTGGGAAAATCTTTATAGCATTTTCTCATCTACCCTTTAAGCCGGCGGAAACTTCCCTGTGTCTCTAGTCCCTTCCATAACCAATCACTCAATATCAAGAAGGTGAAAATTTGATGTAATTGTAAATTCACATTGCGTTTGTGCATTTTATTTAGTCCATTGCATTCTGAGGTCTGTATCATCTTTAATCCCAAGGCAAATAGAGAATTAATCCTTAAATAATTGGTAGTTATAAGTAAACAAGAACTGCTTGGATGCCTTTCACCACTCTGCCTTCAAACAACTGCAGCTATAGATCCAGCCTACACTCACTGGATCCAGCAGTGAAAGCCATGCCCTCATTTCAGTTACAAGCTAACTATTCTTCCCTCAAAACCATGTGATCTCATGGTGGTTCCTAAATCTGGCTTTATACAGGAATTACTTAGTGGGCCCACACCAGAGATTCTGAGACAGTATATCTCATGCAATAAATCCTTTTTTTTTTGCCCTGACTGGTTTGGCTCAGTGGATAGAGCGTCGGCCTGCGGACTGAAGGGTCCCAGGTTGATTCTGGTCAAGGGCATGTACCTTGGTTGCGGGCACATCCCTAGTAGGGGGTATGCAAGAGGCAGCTGATCGATGTTTCTCTGTCATCGATGTTTCTAACTTTCTAACCCTCTCCCTCTCTGTAAAAAAAATCAATAAAATATATTTTTTTTAAAATAAATCTGTATTTTTGGCAAGTCTTCCAGGTGATTCTGATGCAGCTGGTTTGTCTTTAGAACAAGGAAAGCTGGGGATGCAGTATGGATCCTTAATTCTTGATTCCTTAGATGGTGTGTAAACCACAGTCAGAGTTACATTTATGAGATATTAGTACTCACAGGGTCTGTGACTCTTTCTTTAGTCACACATTTTAAATTCCTTAGAGTTGGCATCTGACCATTTATTACTAGGAGTTCCTGGGCTTCAACCTCACTCCAGCCAAGGAACATTCTATCATGAGGAGTTCCATTGCCTAACATTTTGCAAAGACCTGGGTGTGAAGCAGCCTACAAGATAGCCCCTGAAGACCCTTGACTCCTGATATTCAGTTTGTAGTCCACTCTCAAATTTGTGCCATGGTTAATCTTTGTGACAAGTAGCATGTGGCAGAAATGATGGTATGTCACTTTCAATATCCTATCTAATAAAGAGGGAATGTGCTAATTGAACCTCATGCCATTGCAAAGATGGCAGTGCCCACAGCCAATAAGAAGGAAATATGCTAATTGACTGCCCCACCCTCAAAGGTGGCGGCACCCACAGCTACAAAATGGCCAGCAGGAGAGGACAGTTGTGGGTAACCAGGCCTGCAGGGGAGGGCAGTTGGGGGGAACCAAGCCTGCAGGGGAGGAGAGTTAGGGGCAACCAGGCTGGCAGGGGGGGGGCAGTA
>PVJC01012604.1:0-19599 GCA_004026665.1 Murina feae | reverse complement strand
GCCCAATCCCTGTGGCAGTCAGACATCTCCCGAGGGGTCCCAGATTGGAGAAGGTGCAGGCTGGGCTAAAGAACATCCCCCCCCCACCTCCCCGCCGCACGAATTTCATGCACTAGGCCTTTAGTTAGGATATAAAAGACTGCAGCTTCTGTCTTGGGAACTTTTTGTCAGATCACTCTCTGAGGAAAGCCATGTCGTGAACAGTTCTGCAGAGAGGCCCACATGGCCTATGTTTAATTCTTTCTGTCAACAGTCATATTAAGTGAGTTTGAAAGTGAATTCAAGATGACTGTAGTCTTAGTTGACAACTTGACTGCAGCATCCTGAGAGACCCTGACCCAAAACCATCCAACAAAGCCTCTCCCAAAATTCAAACCCTCAAAAACTCTGAGATAATCAACATTTATTGTTTTAACCTTCTAAATTGTGGGGTAATTTATTCTGCAGCAATAGATAACTGGTACACTGGGTCATACCTACAGCTGAATTGGGGAGGCAAAAACCAAGGACAGGCTTCTCTGACTTTAGGAAAGGTTGGTTTTCTAGAAGGCTGCAGACAGATTCCATCTGCCTTCACAAACATGTTCATTTCTTCAGATAACTTCACTAGTCCATGCTGACATGAATATCAAGGACAGGGCAGCTTAACTATGGAGTTTCTAAGTACAATGGAATCTGAGAGAAGCCAGGCTCATCACAGCTATCATGTGATTAAAACATCCCTTCCTGATTTCACCTTCTCAAAAGCACCTGATTAACATGGTGATTGACACTATAATAACAGGCAGCCAGAGGGTAAGAAAACAATGAAACTATGTGCTGTAGAAAAAACAGGAGACTTGCCCATACATTAGGCCTATAGCAAGGAAGCTTCCAGGATTCGTGGAGTTATGCTGTGAAGGGCAGGAATGTTGGCACTTACAGAAAGCAAGAGGTGAGCAGTTTCCGGTCAGCAACTATTCAAGAATTGTATAAAGAGAGGCCATTGTGCTGCCTTGATTTGGGCAAACATGGCAGAATGGAATATGTCAGATTATCATAAAACTTCCAGAGTGTAAAACAATGAAGATAAGCTCTAGCCAGTTTTGGTCAGTGGATAGAGCATTGGCCCATGGACTGAAGGGTCCCAGGTTCTATTCCAGTCAAGGGCATGTACCTCAGTTGCAGGCTTGATCCCTGGCCCCAAGTCGAGTGTAGGCAGAAGGCAACCAATTGATGTCTCTCTCACATCAATATTTCTCTCTCTGTCTCTCACCCTCCCTTCCACTCTCTCAGCAAAAAATCAATGGGAAAATATCCTCGGGTAAGGATTTGAAACAATGAGGACAATTCAAGTCAATTTATGTCAATAAGCATTAAACATGTACATCTAATCCAGGTACTAATTTGGTGGGATACATGTGACTATTAAAAGATGTGATTCCAGCCCTGACTAGTTTGGCTCAGTGGATAGAGCATCGGCCTGTGGACTGAAAGGTCCACAGGCCGTGTACCTTGGTTGCGGGCACATCCCCGTGTGAGGTGTGCAAGAGGCAACTGATCTATGTCTCTCTCTCATCGATGTTTCTAACTCTATCCCTCTCCCTTCCTCTCTGTAAAAAAAATCAATAAAATATATTTTAAAAGATGTGATTCCTGCCCTGACTGGTGTGGCTCAGTGGATAGAGCATCAGCCTGCAGACTCAGGGGTCCCAGGTTTGATTCTGGTCAAGGGCATGTACCTTGGTTGCGGGCACATCCCCAGTGGGGAGTGTGCAGGAGGCAGCTGATCGATGTTTCTAGCTCTCTATCCCTCTCCCTTCCTCTCTGTAAAAAATCAATTAAAAAAAATATATATATATATATTTAAAAAGATGTGATTCCTATGCTTAAAAAGCTGACATGCACACTGTGGAGATGTGAGGTCTCTGCACTTTAACAAGCCAGGCCATAAAGCAACATAGTCATCTTGGTTATTCTGTTTGTACACTTCTCCCATCTACTTCCCTCTCCAGTTTTCCTTGCCCTGATCTGTGCTGTATAACAGAGCATTGCCTGGGAAACTTTGACTTCTGGCTTCTACTTGGAATCAGCCAATTGAAGCACTCACAGTAAACTGGAAGATAAGAGGATAGAGAAGAGGTCCAGTAAGGTTTTCCTTGCCCCTGCCCTGCTTTGGGCCACTTTTTGACAGTGGCTGCATCCCCCTATCCAGAGTTTCTGCTAGGTGGGCCCTACTCCAGGGCTCCAGGTCACACTAGCTTTGGTAACACTTTTCTCTTCCCTTGTCCCAGCAGGCCTTGAGGTAGTCGTGGTCTCCTGCTGTTGTTTATCTCTGGAGACCTTGACATCCCTACTTGGTGGCCTTAACCCAGTCTTTTCTTCCATGCATAGACCTTTCATTATAGTCTTTTAAACAACCTGAGCTAGATTGTTTCCCAACAGAATCCTGAATAATGTAAAAGCTTATTCATTCATTCATTCATTCATTCATTCATTCTATAAGTACTTATTAAGGCTTTTCTATACACCAGGAGCTATGCTAGGCACTGGTGATTCAGGGGCAAACCCAATTTATTCTGCAGCCTGCTATAACAAACATTTTAGTATGCAAGGGAGAAAATAAATAAATAAATATACACTAGAGGAGGCCTGGTGCATGAAATTCATGCATGGAGTGGGGGCGTCCCCTCAGCCCAACCTGCACCTTCTCCAATCTGGGACATCCCTATCACAATCCTGGACTGCTGGATCCTAATCGTTCACCTGCCTGCCTGCCTGGTCACCCCTAATTGCCCCATCCCTGCTGGCCTGATCACCCCTCACTACCTCTGCATGCCAGCCTGATCATCCCTAACTACCCCCCTACCTGCCTGGTCATGCCCAACTGTCCCCTCCCTGCCAACCTGGTTGCTCCTAACTGGCCCCCTTGCCAGTCTAGTCACCCCTTACTGCCTCCCCTGCTGGCCTGGTTGCCCCTAACTGCCCCCCCTCTGTCAGCCTGGTCACCCCCAACTACGCCCCTCTGCCAACCTGATCACCCTCAACTGCCCCCACCCTGCTGGCCTGGTTGCCCCTCATGGCCCCCCCACCAGCCTGGTCGCCCCATGCAGCCTGCTGTTCAGTCGTTTAGTCATCCCTCACTAACCCCCCTGCCGACCTGGTCATAGGCAGCCATCTTGTGAGGGCATGATGGTTAATTTGCATATTACATCTTTATTTTATAGGATATATAATATCCTATATAATATATATATATATATCTCAGTCAGTGTAAGGCAGTAAAAATAAAATTAAAGCAGGGCCAAAAAAATGTTAAAGTGATAGAGATATGACAGGAACTGTTTTAGAGAGGAAAATCAAGGAACCTCTAAGAATGTGACATTTCAACAGAGAGCTAAATCAATTTAGGGAACAAGCCATATAGATATTTAGAGTAAATCTGAAAGGGCACATGGAAAATTATCAACTCTAGATCAAACCAGGAACATATGCTGTTCCATCCTTCCACTCTTCACCCCCATGACTCTTCTCTCCAATCTAAATTTCTCTCTCATCCCCAAATTAACATTTTTTAAAACATCTGATATATCAAATGTAAATAAGGAAAGGGTTAGCTTCAGTGACTGGGCCAAGCGCAGCCAGATAAAATGCTTCTATACCCTTTAATTGATGGTATGTGTTTGGGGAAAATATTTTGATGTCAAGAAAAAAAAGTAGTTAAAGGGGCTCAATAGAAGTTGCAGGTTTTATTCAGATGATGCAAATCAAGGAGCACCTCAAAATTAGGTAAGACCCTAAGCTGGAGCAGGATTGGAAAAGACAGAGTTTGTGACTTTGGTTTTATCCTAAGTTGCATTTTTTTCTATAACTGCTACAAAATCTGTGCTTGGAATGATTGAGATAGGTTGGTTTTCATGCCTCTGTCTTGGAATCACTGCAGCCATCTCATGTCAGCAGCTGAGAGAACAGACTTTCCCTCCAAGATGTATCTTTGTAAACCTTGAGAGTTGTCTGTAAGCTGTCTGATGTCAGTCAAAGTTCAGGGGAGTGGGACATAGAAAATGGGGAAAAATGGAAAAGAGAAGAGAGAGAGAAAGGGAATGGAAGTAAAGGTCTCAATAGGCAAAAGTAAGGTCTGCTTTAATTCTTTCATAGTTCCTCTTCTTGGCCAAAATAAATAACTTTCATCTCCAGGCACTCTTTTGGGAGAGAAAACAAAATTTCAGGGACTTACAAGGTTCAGGAATTGAGTCAGAAGTCTCTCAGAGTGGGTTGGAGGAACAGTTTGTTCTTTGGTCTTCTGTCATTAATCATAGCTTGGACCATCTGCTGGTCTTGATTAGACGTGATTGGATGCATTTGAGAAGGAGTATTCCTAACAGAAGAAAAAGAAAATGATCACTAGCCCTTGGGGGAAATTTTATCCCAAGGTTTGTTTTCCTGTTGTTAATACCCAGGGAAAGAAGTCCCTTCTCCAAACACTTGGTGGTGTTCTATAGGTCCCAGAGTATAGGGCTACATCTTTAACTCAGCAAATATTTTCCTTGGTCTCACAGATGTGTTCACTCAACAACAACAAAAAAAGTATCAGAAAGTTTGGGGCAAATGTGTGTGCAACAATCATTGATACCTGCAAAATTAATAAGCACAAAGAAGTGGGAGAACATAGTTCCATCCAATTGGCTGGAAAAAAAACAATAATCAGTGGACACGCGCACACACAAATATGTATCCATTGGGCTTTCCAGGTGTAAACCACTCCTACTTTTATGTTTGTACTTTTAATGGATGAAGCTGGTATAATGATATTCACCCCCTTAAACTGGGTTTGGCAGGTTTCATTGCAATAGCTCAGGCCCATGAATTGAAGATTAGAAACAAATGTTTCCTTCTGGGGGAAAAAAAAAACAGCCCCCCTTCTTTAGGATGTGATGCTTTCTCCTATTTCTAGGGCTTATCGTATCTAGAGGTGTTATTTCTATGAGGGTTAGCTAAATCTTCATTTTGGTGGCCATGTGGCCTTGTCAAACAGATTCTGTCACCTCCTGGTTCTATTAAAAGATGTGCTAACTGATATAGATAAGAGTTTCTCAATACATGTATCTATCCTTTCAAGAATTTGGTAGATTTTTTTACTATATCTTGGAGATCAGCCCAAGCCCAAAATAATTGCAACTGAGATACTGGATTTGGTTCAGAGCCTTCTTGGGAGGGAGCACAGAAAGTCTAGGTCTAAAGGTGAGAGGGAGCTGAGAAAAGGCAGGAGGGAAAAGGGTGCAGGAAAACAAGGAGGTAGGCCAGAGAGAAGTGGGATTATAAGAAACAGAATCAGCTAGACAGAGATGAGTCCATTTTTGTGGAGGGAAAAGGCTGAAGTTACTTGAGAGAGATCTCCACAGACCGGAGTGTGCCTGAATTGTACTCTTTTTGTTGCTTCTTCTTACATGTTAAAGAAAACTACCCATTTTAAGTTGGCTATTTTACTTTGCTCTAAGGCACCATGTAAATTTGCAAGTTTTGACTCGTCCCAAGAGCCCCAAGAGGCCACTGAAGTTCAATATAATCCCTCCTGAAGTCCCATCACTCAGAGAGAAACTTAAGTTAGATCATAATGGTAGAATATATGCCCGGTGACAATGCATAGGGGTTGGGTACATTGTGTTTACCATAGTAAAAGTGGTTCTAGATAGAAGGGAGAAGGGCCTTGACCTGCCTTAAGACCATCAAACTACCCACTTGCCCAGAAAATCCCAAAACACAAAAGGAAAATAGAAGCAGGGATTTCTCAATAAGTTAACCCTTTCAAAGAACCAAGCCTGAACCCTTCCTGCAACAAGGAAAAATTGGAGCACAAGATCGGAGGGGGACTGACCCTGGATTCAACAGCTGTCACCAAGAAGGGGATAAACTAAGGTTCCTCATCATATTCTGTCCTCTGAAACCTCAGCAGGATACAGGGCTTATCTAGACTCTATCCAAGTCATGGTATCAAACTGTCGAGAAAAAAGTGGTTAGTGACCCAACTAGAGGTTGGAGGCTTTATTCAGTTGATGTGCATCAGGGGGCACCTCAAAATTAGGTAACTCTCTGAGCTAAAACAGGAGTGGAATTGTTAAAGAATAAGAAGAGGGGGGAATGTGACATTTTTCTTGTCCCAGGTTACAGGTTTTATTTTTCTTTTAATCTGTAACTGCTGCAGAAGTTGCTGTTGGAAAGGTTAGGCTAGAGTGATTTCCAATGCCTCTTTCTCAGGTCGCTAGTGCAATATCATTTTGGCAGATGACAGAACAGTTCTTTCAACAATGATTTGCAAGCCTTGATGGTTGTCTTAACACCAGTTAAGGTTCAGGTGAGCAGGAGATAGAAAAGAAGAAAAGATGCCCTAGCTGGTTTGGCTCAGTGGATGGAGCGTCAGCCTGTGGATTGAGAGGTCCCAGGTTCAATTCCAGCCAAGGGCACATGCCTGGGTTGTGGGCTCCGTCCCCAGTGGGGGGCATGCAGAAGGCGGCCAGTCGATGGTTCTCTCTCATCGTTGATGTTTCTGTCTCTCTCTCCCTCTCTCTTCCTCTCTGAAATCAATAAAATATATTTTAAAAAAAGAAAAGAAGAAAAGAGCAAGAGAAAAGACAGGAGAGGGTAAAGAAAGGAGTCAAAAGTCTAAGCAAGAAAAACTGGGGTCTGTTTGAATTTGTTAATAATAGTAAATAATAACCTGACTTCATTTAGGGGCATGACCCACTCAGGGCATTACTCCTTTAACCACTTGGTGAGAATTGGGTTTGAGTCTGTGCATTGCATCTCCTAGGCCCTTGGCAATGGCCCTCTCAAATATAGTGAGTCCTTTGGCTACTGCAATAGCAGCTAAAAGCAAACCCCTAACAGGCAGGTTTTCTATTACTGAAACTGCAGCTAGCCAGGGAATAGGAGGCAAAAAAACTGGATAAGTTTTCTGGAACAATGCATTCCTGAACTCTACCCAGCCACACCCTAGCCACACCCAGAGGCACTGGCCACTCCTGAACATGGAATTCACACGCAAGCCAGCGGCTAAGTTCAGAGCTCAAGAACACCTTTGTCTATGAGGAAATGTGCTAGTCTAATCTTTTCCCTCTTCCCAGAGGCTACTAACATGAGAGGCTCACAGTCTTGCGTTTCCCTGCCCAGCAGCACAGCACAGACTGACTCATTGACAAGCAAACATTAAGTAACTACTCTGTGCTAGCCTTTGTGAGTACTAAAATGCGTAACACCAAGCTATGAATAAAGAGCTAATAAATGTCACTTTATTCATACATTTATTTGCTCAATAATGTCTTCTCTCAGAAAAGGCAAAATCCACCATTTACAGGACCTGAATACCAAATCATTAGGAAGTTCAAAGTCTTGAAGTTCTGTGTAAGGATGAGAGAGGTCGAAGGTGAGGAGCAAAGATAGAACCCGAGATACCCTACTTCCCGGCTGACTTCAGTCAAAATATAAGGGCTTCGCCTCGAAGCCAGTGATGCAGCCACCACTCAATCACAGCTGCTGGAATCTGAGTTCAAGAGCAGGAAAAGAGAATCTGGGTAAGGCATCCGCAACGTCCACTAGCACTCCCGCCATCATTTTCTCCTAAATTAGGCAGGAGTCAGAAGACTTTTTTTCTCTTAAGAAGCCAAATAGTAAATAGTTTAAGCTTTTGCCATTTGGTCTCCATCACCACCACCCAACTTTATCATCATAAGTACAAAAGTCGCCATAGGCAAAATGCAAATGAATGGACAATAATATTTTATTTTTCAAAACAAGAAACTGTGTTTTCTGCCTATCCTTTTGGAGTTAGGGAGTAATCTTGGGCTGTCTCGAGCACCAGGTATGAGAGGCAGATGTGGACTGTGGTGGAAAAGTGGGCTTCTCATCGCAGCTCTGTCTATCCCAGCCTTTTCAGTTGCCAGTGCCAGAAACCAAACTCAAATGTACTCAAGGAAAATGGAGTATGGGGCAGGGAGTGCTCAGGTAATCTAACCATGGGTTCGCTTTAGGACCTGCCCTCTGCTTATTCAACAATTTGGCTTTGTCTCTGGTGCTATCAGTAGAATTTATTTCTGCTCCAGGGAACATGACCTCTGGCAGTTCAGAACTCAAACATTGATGGCCCCAGCCCTGCAGAGGAAAAGAAATCTCTCTATTCAGGGAGAGGTAAGAAGATCATGGGGTCACATAGGACAAGGGTTTCAAGGTCTCAGTGATTCTTATTAAATGCTATTCTTGCTATATGTTCAAATGCAGAAGCAGCTGCAACCAGAAAGCTTAACCTGAGCTCAACACAGATAAATTTGTGACTGCAAAGAAGAAATCAACATGTAGTTAACCAAATAGTGTATATAAGCAATGGCTAAGCCTCCCTTGGGGAAACAAAGCTTCGGATATGAATCACCTTTCTCCTCTACTTGCTGCAAATAAATAAAACTGCATAATAACAACCATTTATTGTTCTTGAATAGAACACCCCAAGCAGCAAACCCCTTAAGTTCAGTAACAATAGGGGGAAATTGGATCATGTGTCTACGTAGAGCTCCAACTTTCATTTCATGGATCATTCACCGCTCTTACTTCCCATGGCCAGGTTGATAGACACAAGAAACATGAAAAGAGGAGCCTACACCTGGCCACTGGAAAATCATTTTGACCCAGTCTCCCCAAAATATGTTAATTAAGAATCCTTGAGCTACTAACCTCTACAGTCTCAGTTTCTTCTCCCTCTTCTCTGCCCATGGTTAGATTTCAACACTCAACAAATATTTTTTCAGCATCTAATATATGCCAGGTACTACGCTAAGTTGGTAGTGTGAATTTAGTATGAACAAAACAAAAATGTCTCTGCCTTCACTTACCTTCCTACAAACATCAGAAAGAGCCAGCCTTGATCTTTGGTCCCAATGTTTGAGAAACACTGAACAGGGTATGTTGCTCTAAAGAATAGTCTACATTCACTGTCTCCACTTATTCCCTCATTATCTCTATCCTAATGAATTGTCCTCCATAATTCAACTAAAGCTGCCTTAGAAAAAGTTATCAGAGAATCTTCTTATTGCCAAAATGAATGCACCATTTTTGCCCTCAGTTTTATTAAACTTGGGGGCATTTAATATAGCTGTCTACTGCCTATGTTCTTAAACTCTGTTCTTTCTCACTCTTCTGGTTGTCCTCCTACATAATGGGATGAGGGGTCGTTTAATTATGCTTTTTCATTTTTACTTTATATACTTGTTTATAAGTAGGAGGTTTTATATTAAAAATTGAATTTTAAAATAAAATAGGTTAATAAAGTTTAAAAGTCTAGGATTAAAGAGAAAATGAGTTTTAATCTAACTAATTTTATCTAACTATCAGGTTAAACTGTCTACATTTCATTGACTTAATCTCTAAGAAGAGGGGATATTGCTAGAGTCAATTTAATAAGCATTGACAGTACATTTTTGTGCCAGGCATTTTATATATGTATAGATAGATAGATAGACAGATAGATAGATGATAGATAAATAGATAGTAGGTGATATATAGATGATAGATAGATAGATAGATAGATAGATAGATAGATAGATAGATAGAGATAGATAGATGATAGATAGTAGGTGATAGATGATGATAGATAGATAGATAGATAGATAGATAGATAGATAGATAGATAGATGATAGATAGATAGATGATAGATGGTGGAGTAGCAGGGAAGCTTTTAGAGGTGAAATCATTGTTTTAAGGTATGAGCAGGTGTTCAACAGGCAAACAAGGTAACATGTCAGACAGGGTCAGGACAGTTAGATCAGAAACAGCAAAGTTTGTGCAGGGTTTGCTGAGGAGGTCCTCATGCCTAATGTGTGAGGTTTGTGAATGGAAACAGAGAGATTAGGATGAGACCAGAAAGGGAGGCAAAAGTCAAATCAAAGAAGGAAATATAAAATTTGAATTTCACATGCAGGCAATGGGAAGGCAATGGAGCTGGGAGTACTTAATCTATTAATATGGTTGATCACCTTTCTATATATGTTAACCATTTTAATTTCTATTGGGTTGCTTCTCTTTTTCTTATCAACCAGTAGAGCTTTATATAGTTGATATTATAATACCTTGTTTCTATTATTGCACATATTTTCTCTCATTCTGTCATTATTTTTTATGCTTGCTTATGTGTCTTTGCCATACAGAAGGTCTATATTTTCGTGTAGATAACATGGTCTTTTACTTTAGTAAATTTGTATAATTACTTTTGTGTCTTAAAAAAATCCCTCTCCATTTCAAAGGTGAAAAATATTATTTCATCTAATTCACTTATAGTTTTGTTTATACAGTTAGGTCTTTATTTGAGCTGAGGATTATTTTTGTTCATGGTAAAAGTAGAGTTCTAACTTTTTTTTATGTTTTTTAAAATATACTTTATTGATTTTTTTTATAGAGAGGAAGGGAGAGGGATAGAGAGTTAGAAACATCCATGAGAGAGAAACATTGATCAGCTGCCTCCTGCACACCTCCCACTGGGGATGTTCCTGCAACCAAGGTACATGCCCTTGACCGCAATCGAACCTGGGACCTTTCAGTCCCCAGGCTGACGCTCTATCCACTGAGCCAAACCAGTCAGGGCAAGAATTCTAACTTTTGTTTCCTAAAGAAAGAACCATCTTTCATTACATGATTTATTGTACAGTCTATTATTTTTCACAGTATAAAATGTCATCTTAATCACATTCTAAATATTCCAGATTTCCCTATGCATATTAATGCACATTTCTCTTTGCACATAAAATATATACAAAATTTAAAAACACCAAAACGTAATTAGGAAAATGGTAAAAAAACATTCACAGGTAATTAATAGAAAATATTCTTAACTAATCTTCAACCTCAATAGAAGCTTAAGCTGCTGATTAAAATAATAAAGAAAATAGATTATTTTAAAATCAGCAAAATGTCACAGTAATAATTGAACCAATTATTAAAGGTACATTTTGATGAACATTCTCATTCCTTGCCGATGAGAATGTAAATTAGTACAATCTTTCTATCCTTAAAGCATTAATTCTCATTAATAAAACAAATTATCCTTTAGTTGTGTATTCTAAGGAAACAGATTTAGTCAAAGATTTATATAAAGGATGCTCATCACAGTGATATTTAAAACTATGACAAATTTAAAGCAATCTAAATGTTGAACAATATGGATTAGTTACATTAATTATGGCACATGCATATGAAAGAATATTACACTTTTATAATTGGATATTTTAAAACAGTTTATCAGTAAAGAAGGTGGTTTTACATAAGGCTCAATATACATTAATTAACAATGTCTTGAGAAGCTAATTTTATTTTTTTTAATTCTTTATTGTTGAAAGTCTTACATGTCTCCTTTTCCCCTATTGACCTCTCCCTGCCCGCTCCTGTTCCCCAGCACATATGCCCCCACCCTCCTATTATCTTTTTGAAGGGATAATTAGACTAATGTATAAGTGTAATTCAACATGTCTACAAGAGTGTATAGAGCTCCTAATACACATGTATAAATTCCTGGTATACATGGTGGGTTATAGTTGCCAAGTTCTAGATATATAGATGTAAATAGAATATAATCCCTGCCCTCAAGCATAAAGATATTCATAACACAAAGATAAAGAATAACAAATGGAAAATTATAATATAATGTTCTATATATAAAGAATATTCAGACCCATTCCATAAGAGAAAACAAGAAATAGGTATGAACTTGTCCAGCCAGTGTGGCTCAGGGTTAAGCATTGACCTATGAACCAAGAGGTCATGGCAAGAGGCAGCCAATCTCTCATCATTGATGTTTCTATCTCTCTCTCCCACTCCATTCCTCTTTGAAATCAATAAAAATACATTTTTTAAATAAAAGAAATAGGTATGAACTCAATCCAGAGGCATCAGGGCAGAATGACATAGAACTAGTGAATCTGGATGCCTGCAAGGTGTTTCAGAAAGACTTTCAGAAAAGATGGTAAATGGATTTGATAGGTCCATTGCAGAACTATATCTGATAATGTTTCTACTAGCATATTTCAGGATGCTGTGCTTGATCTTCCTGGGCCCCCCCCTGCAAAAAAATGTTTTAAATGACTTGGATAAAGACACAGAAGATGGGAAGAATAGTTAACACAAAAAGATGAAGGAATCAAGTCAAGAAATATCTGGCAAGGCTGAATGATGGACCTCATTGACAGGATGAGAGTTAAACAGATACAAAGCTCCACATTTATTTCAAAGAATGGGTTAGTCTAAAGTAGCTTGTTATTTTAAAAGTCCAAAGAAGTTTCAACATCATGCTGGAAATCCTAGATAGTGCAATAAGACAAAAGGAAGTAAAAGGTTAACAGAGTGAAGTGAAGAAATAACACTGTCTTTTTTCATAGATGATCATGTCATCATGTCAGAAAATCTGAAAGAATCAACAACAACCAAAGAACTACTGAACTAATAAGCAGTTACAGTATAGTGGCAGGATACAATGTTAATACCGGTACACAAAAGTCAATTGTTTTGTGCATATGAACAATTAATAAGTGGAACTTAAAATCAAAACATAATATCACTTCCATTAGTATTCCAAAAAAATTAAATACTAAGGTATACATGTAACAAATTATATAAAACATCTTAAACCTATAATTTTTTAAAATACAATTTTTAATTTATTTCAGAAAAGAAGGGAGAAGGAGAAAGTCAGAAACATCAATGATGAAAGAGAATCACCCATCAGCTGCCTCCTGATTGGGGTTCGAGCCCACAAACCCAGCATGTGCCCTTGACTGAAATCAAACCTGGGACCCTTGAGTCCACAGGCTGAGGTTCTATCCACTGAGCCAAACTGGCCAGAGTTAACCTTGTGCTTTTTAAAGAGAAATCTGATGGAATGATGAAGCATGAGTGTGAGCAGAGAAAAAATGAGTAACATAGGTGTTCACCATTTCCTGTTGCCCCATTCACACATAACACTCATGACATCTCATGAGCATTGAATTCCAGTGGATCCATGGTACTTCAAGGTTTCAGTGACACTCAAAGTGTGTAAGGGTGTGTTACTTCTTTTTTTTTAAATATATTTTATTGATTTCTTACAGAGAAGAAGGGAGAGGGATAGAGAGCTAGAAACATCGATGAGAGAGAAACATCGATCAGCTGCCTCCTGCACACCTCCTACTGGGAGCAACCAAGGTACATGCTCTTGATTGGAATCAAACCTGGGACCTTTCAGTCTGCAGTCCGACACTCTAGCCACTGAGCTGAACTGGTTAGGGCAAGGTGTGTTACTTCTATGCTGAGTAAGTAGGGGCACTAGCAGCCCCCAGAAGCCATTTGAACTAGGACTTGCTGAGATGGCAGTGGTGTTTTAAGAAATACAAGCAACCAAGACATCTTGTCATATCCTTTCTTATTCTTGTTACTTGCTGCATTAGCCAACCATTTAATCTGGAAATGATAGCACATAAGGGAAAGATAGGGTCAACCCATAGTTCCTTTCCTTTTAGTTTATGTTTTTTTACTCTCTAGTAAGCCAAGGTAGAATAGTGGTTGAATGTGAGCATATCAAGAAGTGAAATAAAAATATTTGGCTTCATTTTGTATAGTGTTTCTACTGTTCTGATAATAATGATTATATATATATATATATATATATGATATACCTATGTCTGTCTGTATGTATATATGAGATACAAAATACTAATTGTGTAGTTTTGGTGATTCTGCATACTGATTAAATAGTCTTAGATTTCCATTTAGAAGTAGCATTGAGCAATATAAAGATGAATGGTAAAATTCATGCTAATAATTCAAGTTTTTAATATTTCTTTATTTAGGACATTAGTAAGTAGCAAATAAAAAACATCATGACATGTTGGGAGAGAGAAAGGGAGAGGGAGAGGGAGAGGGAGAGAAGAAAGAGAGATAGAGATAGAGAGAGAGAGAGAAAGAGAGAGAGAGAGAGAGAGAGAGAGAGAGAGAGAGAGAGAGAGAGACAGAGACACCATGGAAGAAAGGACAAAGTTTTATATCTTTGTATCTTTAATGGCACTTTGTTCCTGCCTTTTGAACAAGGGGTCCACATTTTTGTCTTGCACTGAACACTGCAATTTATGTAACTGGAGATTGCCTTGATATCTGATTTTTAGTTTTCAAAAAGTCTGCTGCTTTATAAGCCTACACTGTACATTGTAGTCATTGTGTGGGTGTAAATAGTGTGAGTGTGCGTGTGTTAGCAAGGGTGGGATGAGGTGGGGACGGTGCTAGAGAGGAGGCTGACAGTGGCAGGTCCAAATTAAGAACACACAGAGGGCTTTCAGAAGAGGAGCTGATAGTTGGATCTCTAAGGGGCTTAGTTTCTGTATTAAATTCACAGAAACAAAGCTGAGATATTATCATCTTAAATTTTCCAACTCAAATGATGGAAAGATGTGGGTGGGGGAGGAGTTCTGCTTCACCATGGCAGCAAAAAGCTTTTCAGAAGCCTGAGTGAGGCAGTTCTCCCTCAGAACAAAATGTACAGAATGTGAAGTAAAACCAGAATTGGTTGTGAATGACATTGGTTGTGAAATAAAAGCAATCTGAAGCTCCTCTCTGTTTTACCAGTAGCATTTTTATTAAAAAACAAAAAAGAGTTGCTACCTCCAGTGTCCAGGCAGTACATTTTTTCAAACACACCACCTCTCTCTTCATAAAACAAGTTTTACATTATTTTCTCACTGTCTCTCAACATCTATTTGAGGAGCTCATGTATTTAGTATGTATTAACCTACAATAGGCACACACATTTTTTTAATATTTTATTGATTTTGTACAGAGAGGAAGGGAGAGGGATAGAGAGTTAGAAACATCAATGAGAGAGAAACATCGATCAGCTGCCTCCTGCACACTCCCCACTGGGGATGTGCCCACAACCAAGGTACATGCCCTTGACCGGAATCGAACCTGGGACCTTTCAGTCCACAGGCCGACGCTCCATCCACTGAGCCAAACCGGTCAGGGCTAGGCACACACATTTTAAAGATACAATATTGAAGCTCAGTGAAATTAAGCAGTTTGTTCAACGTAATACAAAAAGCTGAAGAAAAGCCCAAATCTGATGTTGCTTGACATAATGAATGGGACACTGGATCTTGTTCTCTTACTCTGGAAAGACAGCACATGGTTTTCTACTTTGGTGTTGGTTGTGTGGTCTTGTGGACAGGAAGGGATGATGTTAATTTTAGACTAAGAGCTACTTCAGATATTGTAAAAGTTAGCTGATTTATAACCTTAATTCCTTCTGCAACTTTAATTCTCTTTTGCCTTGTAACATAACATATTCACGAATTCTATTGAGTTCTTATAATAAGTCATGCATTGTCCTAAGCACTTCAAATGCATTTGTTGCTGTAATTTTTCATAAGTATATGAGTTAGATGAAGTAACTTGATCTATGTCATACAGGTTGCCCAACCAGTACACAAATTTATGTCTCCCTGACCCTGAGTCCTTGCTCTTTATCTCCATCGTCTTATGTCTTCACACGAAGTTAGAAAAAAAATCACCATCTTTAAAGAGATCGGGAAGACAGTACTTAACTGACAAACTAGTTAGTATAATAGCAATTATGATTGCAGGTGTCAAGACAAAGAAAATGTATTAGTCTCTAATGCTGTGTAAAAAAATTACTGCAGACTTAGTGACTAAGAACAATAAACATTTATTATCTTCCAGTTTCTGTATGCCAAGAATCTGGGGATGATTTGGCTGTGTGGTTCTAGCTCAGGGTTTATCATAAAGTTGCACTGAAGATGTCATCCAGGACTGCAGTTATTTAAGGCTGAGACTGAAGCATCCACTTCCTAGGGGACTTACATGCCTGGTAAGTTGGTTCTGGCTTTGGTAGGAAGACATAGTTCCTCTGCACACAGTGATCTCCACAAGCAGCATTTGTGTTCTCACCACATGGTTGCTCACTTCCTCCAGAACAAACTGTCCAAGAGACTTAGGAGGCAGCTGCGTTGTGTTTTATGATCTAACTTCAGAGGTCACACGCCATCATTTTGCAATGTTTCATTTAGTGTAGGAGGAGTCTACACAAGAAAGTGAATACCAGGAAGTGAGTGAGGATCATCATAGTCCACTTTGGAGGCTGGCTAACACAACAGATGTTCAGCTCACTCTGGGAAGGCTTGTAGAGATGGAGTTGCCAAGTGTTAAATCTCACATTTACCATAGATATACACATGACACTCTCACCAAGTCAAAAATACTTATTCCATGCGTAGATAGCAGCCTGTTCCTTTGGGCTGCAATCCTGCTCTGCTGGCCACACATGGCGATCCGAGTGGACCCAAGTGGTGAATGAGAAGCCCAAATATGACTTTTGGTACCTTCACAAGCCCCTCATCCTGTGTATCTGCAATTTTCCTATGGTACCCTTCCTCCTGTTGATTTTCTATCCTGCACATGGCTTCTGTCACCTCCACACAACCTCGAATCCTCATCAAAATGGACCTGTTCTGCATCTCATCTTCTTGAATCTTCCTTTTCATTTAGAACTTGGAAATCTCTAAATCTGGAATATCAGTTCAAGGTAATGGGTTAGGGACTATTTAATATACCTGCATTCTAACTGCCTTCCAAAGCTTAAGCCCCCAAATGGATGCATGTGAGAATTGTAGTCTTTTCAAATCATACCAAGTTAATTCAACACATACTTTTATGCATTCATTTATTCATTCAGTCAGCCAACCAGCATTTACTAAGTGCCTACTCTGTACCTAACACTGTAATAGGCACTATAGAAACTCATCTTGGATACTGCGAATAAATGTCAGTACAGTAAAAGATTTTATAAGTCACACAACTGCAAGGTGTAAAAGTTCCCCAAGGTTCAAAGGGAAAGGAAGAAGCATACACACGCATATCCTCATATGAAAGCCTATTATATACATACATGACTGGTAGGTTAGATTTGTTAGAATCTCAGCAGAAACTAGGAATAGCTTGTCACCAAAAGAAAAACTGAAATGAGTTACTTTGAGCGCAGCTTTTTAGAAGTACATTTAAAATATCGCCCCCATGAATGCTTCAAAAGGTACATTTCTGAAACCTCTGAATATGAAAATATAGTTCACATCTAAGAGTTGGTATTCTGTCTTCAATAAGGCAGCTAATAAATGTTCACTCCTAAATAATTAGACATTATAAGTGTAAAGAGCTATCAGGACAGGGCAATGTTGTTCTAGAAACCAGCTCTTGGGGTTTCTTCCCATTAAGAGAGAGAAGGAGCCAGAACCGGTTTGGCTCAGTGGATAGAGCGTCGGCCTACGGACTGAAGGGTCCCAGGTTCGATTCCGGTCAAGGGCATGTACCTTGGTTGTGGGTATATCCCCGGTGGGGGGTGTGCAGGAGGCAGCTGATCAATGTTTCTAACTCTCTGTCCCTCTCCCTTCCTCTCTGTAAAAAATCAATAAAATATATTTTTAAAAAAGAGAGAGAGAGAAGGAGAGGAATGGGTAGTTTATTCCATCAAAAATTCCTCAAAGCCTACTCTGCACACTAATTAACTGTGCTGATACTGGAAATACAGAGATTGACAAAACAGACACAGTCCTGATATCATTGCATTTAAAATCCAACAGGAAGGCATGAATCAAATATTTTTAAAATTTACTCATAAAGGTGATAAGTACTAAGAAGGAACAGTTAATCCAAAAATAATTAATGCAACCCTATACTTGAAGAACAAATTTTATGACCAGGACATGCTCCTATTTTATTTTTGTATTTTATTATTTTTTATTGTTGTTAATGCTCACCCAAGAATGTTTTTCCATTGATTTTTTTAGACAGTGGAAGAGAGAGGGAAAGACAGAAAGAAACATCGATGTGAGAGAAACACATCAATTGGTTGCCTCCTGCATGCACACTGACCAGGGCCCAGGCTGGGGAGGAGCCTGCAACCAAGATACATGCCCTTGACCGGAATCAAACCCAGTCTGCAGGCTAATGCTCTATCCACTGAACCAAACCAGCTATGGCTATGCTCCTATTTTAGCATACCAGGAAGCAGTATAACATATTTTTCCCAAAGTCATATGTCATAGGACAGGAGGATAGGAAGGTTTTAAACTCAAACTTCTTTTCTTTATACCCCAACATATTAATCTTGGAAAGCAAGTTCTTTTTTTTTTTCAATTACAGTTCATATTCAATATTAGTGACCCAGTGCATGGATTTGTACACATTGAAAGTAAATTAATTAGAAGGTGGCCAGTGGGGTGGGACTGGGTGAGATGGGCCAGACACACCCTGGAGACAACCTCCTGAGGTCCCTGCCCAGCATCTGGGGAGTGAGCAGGATCCCTCCAGCAGGTGGGGTCCCTCGGCCTGGCCTGTGGGGATTGTGCTCTCTGACATCCCCCCAGGGGTCCTGGAGTGTGAGAGGGCACTCTGCAAAGTTGCTGTCGTACAGGGTGTGGAACGCAAACACAAGTGTGCAGTAAACCAGATTCGGGGCTGACAGTGCCCCAGCAACAACATAACACACGGCCGAAGGTGGAATCCCATGGCCCTGAGAGGAATCGGGCTCCCTCCTCTCTGGGTTTGGTGTGCGTCACCCGAGAACCACCACTGCCAAGTCACTGCAGCTCAGAAGGTTCTGCGTTTAGTGTCTGCTCTGTGTGGTTAGTGTGTGTCATAGCAACCAGTCAGATGGTCTGACACTTAGCATCATATATATATATATATATATATATATATATATATATATATATATATAATTTTGTACTGGAAGCCTTGTGCATGAAATTCATGTATGGGTGGGGTCCCTATCAGGCCCTCTAGCCGAGTCCTGGTTGGAGCTGGGATGGCTGGGGCCTGCTGACCAGGGCCTGGGGGCCTGCCGGCTGCCCTACACGGGGAGGGATGGGGCACAGGAGATTGGCTGCTGGCCCCAAAGAGGGAGCCAGCCCTTGGCTCCCCTGGGAAAAGGGCCGCATCTCCACCACCCACCCCCAGTTTCTTGTCCCAGCCCAGGGCCGAAGGCTCCAGTGAGGTCAGAGGAGGAGGTGACAGTCGCTGGGCTGGGCACAGAAGGAACAAATGCTGGATGCCAATGCCCTGGCCAGCTGCAGGAGATTGGCTGTGGAAGTGCACTGACTAACAGGGGGAAACTCCTTCATTGAGTGTCTGTCCCCTAGTGGTCAGTGCACATCATAGCTACTGGTTACCAGTCGTTCCAGTCATTCTGGTCACTTGGTCCTAACAGTCGCTTAGGCTTTTATATATACAGATTAGTTTCAGGTATACAGTATAGTGTTTAGATAATCATATCCTTTACAAAGTATTCCCCCCAATATTACCAGTACCCACCTGGCACCATACATAGTTATTACAATACTAGGGGCCCGGTGCACAAAAATTTGTGCACTCAGGGTGGAGGGAGTCCCTCAGCCCGGCCTGTGCCCTCTCACAGTCTGGGACCCCTCAGTGGATGTCCTATGATGGCCCCAGTCTGCCAGGCGCCTTTTGTGTGTGTGTGTGTGTGGCCACTGGGGACCTGCCCCCAGCTGCATCTGAGGCTCGAAGCAGTCCTCCTGTGTGTGTCTACCTGC
>PVJC01012603.1:0-39418 GCA_004026665.1 Murina feae | reverse complement strand
GGCCTGGTTGCCCCACACAGCCTAATGCTTGGTTGTTTGGTCTCCCCTCACTAACCCCCCTGCCAGCCCGGTTGCCCCACACAGCCTAATACTGGGTCGTTTGGTCACCCCTCAGTAATCCCCCTGCCAGCTTTGTCACCCTATGCAGCCTGTCCTATTGTCCATATGGTTGCAATAGTTACTTAGGCCTTTATATATAGAGACTGTATAAGCATATAAAACATATAATTGAAAATCTTATAATTATAGAGCCAAAATATATTGGTAAACACCAAAAATTAAAGAAAAAGACTTTTATCACAATTTAATGTGATAGCCTTTGGCTGAAATTAAATCGCAGCTTAAAAAACAAACAAATATGGGACTTCCATTGCAAAAACATTCTGCTGAGTAAAAGAAGTAATAAAAGACCACAGATTATATGATCCCATTTAAAAGACAGGCAAATCCAGAGAAATGAAAAATAGATTAGTGATTGCCTAGAAAAAAGAGTGGAAAGAAAGGGTTAATGGATAGAAAGATTTGGAGGAGAAGGAAGGGTGCTGAAAATGTTCTAAGACTGGAATATGGTAATGACTGTATGACTGGTAAGTATTTTAAAATCCACTGCCTTTCACACATTAAACTGAAGGTGCAAATAATGTATCATAAAGCTGTTTATTGAAGGTGCAAATAATGTATCAATAAAGCTGTTTCTAAAAAAGAATCATTAGGCTATACAAAGCTTTTTTTCCCATATAATTAATTCAACTGATTAGGACCCTTTCTATTGAGATCAAAATATTACATGGATGTGTGGGCTAGTTTGCCTTGGTTTCTTCTAAAGGTCATTGGCTCAACTCTAAAGCTGAAAACATATTTTTTTAAATCAACACGGGTCTACCATAATATAAACATTTCCTATTAAAAGGTATATTAATGACACCATCTTTATGTTCAAAGACAATACAAAAGGATGCATGATGTCGTTTGTTAGAAGAGCTTGAGCTCTCTGGATCATAAGAAGGAAGTATAACTGGGAGAGGAAGTAAATGAAGGAGGGCAGTTTGACTCAATAACAAGAAATTTTATTACTTAAAATTTTCACTTACTGGCACAGAAAGGAGTGTATTTGCAAATTGCTTATTAATTGTTAATAACCCTAAAAGCTTCATTGTTCTAAAAATTTAAGAACCTCTCATGTTTTATACAATGTAAAGGTGCTTTGCTTGACTATCAATAACATTTGAGTAAAATAGAAATGCATAAATTAATAATAGCAGTAATAATGAACATTAAAGTCACTTTAGACCCATATCTTCTTCAAAATGAACACATATATTAGGTTCTTAATAATTAATTTGTTGGGGATAAAAATGTCCAAAGTGCTTGTATGAGCTTTGGTGTACTGGCCCGCCATGGAAGAATTAACGGGAAGCCCAGGAAATAAACAGGGTGGACATTATCACCTCTAATCTACAAACTGGAATCAGAAAGATTTAAAAAATTAGTCAAAGTCACATGATTAGAAACCACCCAAAAGCATTACATCAACATGCCATGCTCTTATTTTAATTTTACCCACTGCCTTATATGTTTACTGACAAAGCAATGGAAAGAAATCACAAAAATGTTAACAGCATGCATTTTCGACCCCTCTAGAAATTTCCAAAATTTAGATTACTAGTAGTATTAAGCTATAGAGATATTTACCCAAAAATAGCCATTATCTACCTTACTATACAAGTGAAATGCTTAAAAATAAACTGCAAGTGGTCGCAAACTGTTCTGTAGACAATGCAGTTCTATAACACTCTCCATTAAGAAAAATATCCCAAGGTTCTTGTTGCTATTTATTCTTTTTTCTTTAAAACGAAGTAGAAATATAGACCTAATGGTTTCTGCTTAATTCTTCAGTGTTCTATCATTATTCAGTGATACATCAGCTGACAATTGAGAATTACATCATGAAGTTCAGTGTATTACTTTAAAGTCTATTACACTGTGGTGTGAACATGCCATCAAGCTCCAAACAAAACTGTGAGGTTTGTCAAACATTGTTTTTGTAAGAGAATAAGTAAGATATCGCCGGGCCTGGAACTTTGAAGTAACTAATCTGTGCAGTTTAATTTTTTTAATTGTGGTAGAATACACATAACATACAAGTTATGATTTAAACCAATTTTAACTGTGCAGTTCAGTAGTGTTGAGTATATTCACACTGTTATACAACTGATCTGCAGAACTCTTTCTGTCTTGCAAAACTAAAACAATATGCATCCAAGAACTCCTACATTCCCCCCTCTTACAAGTCCCTGGCAACTACAATTTCTTTATTAGTTCTAACGTGTTTTGGTGTGCGTATGTATGTGTGTGTATGGAATCTTTAGGTTTTTCTACATATAAGGTCATATTACCTGTTAATAGAGATAATTTTAGTTTTTCCTTTTCAATTTAGAGCTCTTATTATTTCTTGCCTACTTGGTCTGGCTAGGACTTCCAGTATAGGTATTCCATTTTCAAAAAGTGTGTGTGTGTGGGTAGGGGGGTACCCTTTGCTTTCACACCAGTTTGACTTGTGTAAGGTTTCATAGGAAAAACTCTACTTTCAGATAGCGGGGGAAACATATACTATGTTGAACAGAAGTAACAAAAGCAGGCATCCTTTATCTTGTTCCATATCTTAAAGGAAAAGTTTTTAGTCTTCACCATTGAGCTTTTCATACATAGCCTTTATTATTGTGAGTTTTTTGTTCATAGTTTGTTAAGTACCTATATATATAAAACCCTAATATGCAAATAGACCAAACGATGGAACAACCAAATGCCCAGTTGCTATGATGTGCACTGACCACCAAGGGGCGCACGTGGAACATGGCAGGCATCGGCTGTGGCACGACGGTGGAGCAGGTGAGCAGGGGCACTAGACCAAGGTGGGGTGCCAGTCGCTATCATTAGGGTGAGCCTCTGGTGGTTACTGAAAATTCTTTGCTTCTGTGCATCAGTCTTCTGGGTACTCGCTTCACACCATCAACGGGTGTGAACAGGGCCGGTGCCGTCAGTGTGTGGGAATGGCGATGGTGGGAGCGGCACTGCCGGCAGACAGGGGGCCAGGGGCCGTGGTGGGAGGGGTTGGGCAAGGGTGCGGAGGATGGGTCGAGACCCACCCCTGTGCCCACTGCAGCCTTGCAGCCCACAGTTCCTTTCAAGGTACACTAATTCATGCACTGGGCCCTTAGTTTTTTTTATAAAAGATTGCTGAATCTTGTGAAATCCTTTTTCTGCATGAATTGATAATCATGTCTCCATTCTGATAATGTGGTGTTGGTTTATTTTCATATGTTGAACCATCCTTGCATTCCAAGAATAAATCCCAGGAATACACTTGGTCATTTTAATTGGTAACAATTTTTGCATCCCTATTCATTAGGGATACTGTTCTGTGGTTTTCTTATAGTTTCCTTTTCTGACAGGTATCAAGCTATTGCAGCACTCATAGAGTATGTTTGGAAGTATTCCTTCTTCTTTATTTGGAAGAGTTTGAAGAGGACTAGAATTAAGTTTTTTCCCAATGTTTGATAGAATTCGCCAGTGAATTGGGAGGTTTCTGATTACTGATTCAATCACCTTCTAGTCTGGTCATATTTTCTATTTCACCATGATTTAATCTTAATAAGTTATGTGTGTCTAGGAATTTGTCCATTTAATCTAGGTCGTCCAGTTTGTTGACATATAATTGGTCATAATATTCTCTTTATAGCTGTAGAAATGTAGTCTTATTTATAATTTTAATTATTTGAGTCTTCCTTTTTGTTTATTCAATCTAGTTAAAGGTTAGTCAATTTTGTTGAACTTTTCAAAGAATCAACCCTTGGTTTCACTGTGTTTTCTAGTATTTACCTACTAGAGGCCCGATGCATGAAATTCATGCAAGGGTAGGCCTTCCTTCCCGCAGCTGCCAATACCAGTTTACCTCTGGCACCCAGGACCTGGGCTTCCCTCAGGCAGGCACCCAGGACCCAGGCTTCCCTCATAGCCCTGGCTTTGTCTGGAAAGTCATCGGTCTAATTAGTATATTATGCTTTTATTATTATAGATGGCCTATTCCATTTATTTACCATTATTTATTATTTCTGTCCTGCTGCTAGCTTTGGTTTTTCTACTTTCTTAAGATATAAAGTTAGTTTGTTAATTTGATATATTTCTTCTTTAATATAAGCATGTACAGCTGTGAGTTCCCCTCTTAGCTCTGCTTTTACTGTATCTGATAAGTTTTGGCATGTTGTGTTTTTGTTTTCATTTATATCAAGATATTTTATTATTTCCTTGTGATTTTCTCTTTGACTTTTTGGTTGTTTAAGAGTGTGGCATTTAATTTCCACACATTTGTGGATTTTCCTGTTTTTCTTCTGCTACTAATTTTGATTTCATTATATTGTAATTTTAAAAGATGCTTTGTATGATTTTGATTTTTAAAAACTTACTGACAAGTTTTATGGCCTAACATATGGTCTATCTTAGAGAATATTACATGCGCACTTAAGAAAAACATGTATTTGCATCAATATTCATAGAGGGTATTGGCCTGAGGTTTTCTTACAGAGTCTCTGTCTGGTTTTGATATCAGGGTAATGCTGCCTCATCGAATGAGTCTAAAATTATTCCCTCCTCTTAAATATTTTAAAAGAGCTAGAGAAAGATTGGTATTATTATTTCTTTCAATCCATTGGTATCCATTTTTCTTTCTGTTGTTATTAGGTGGAGTGTTCTTTATGTGTCCTATTATGTCCAAATAGTTTATAGTATTGTTCAAGTCCTCTCTTTCTGTATTGATCTATATGGTTGTTCTGAGCTATGCAGTTTTAGTGAAGCAAGAATTTGTTCATATGGTGTAAGGTAAAACATTTAGTGCTGATGCTATCATCTTCCCTCCTTATCTAATCTAATAAAAGAGTAATATGCAAATTAACCCTCACCCCGTTACACCTAAGCCACGCCCACCAGCCAAGCCATGCCCACCAGCCAATCAGAGCCACGGCATGCAAATTAACCCAGCCAAGATGGCAGCTACCAGCCACAGAGCTAGAGCAAACAGAAGACCAGCGATAGAGGAAACTGCCTGCCTAGGCTGGCTGTGGCCTCTTCTCAAGGCAACAAAGTTTCAATTATAGAAGATAAATAAACCTACTTCCAGCCAGCCTCGCTGGGACCTTGGGTCAATGGGAGCTGTGGCCAGCCTGCAAATAGCCCTCAGCCCCTCAACCAGGCTGGCCAGGCACCCCAGTAGGGACCCAAACCCTGAAGGGGCTGTGGCCAGCCTGACAATGGCCCTCAGCCCCTCACCCAGGCTGGCTAGGCACTCAAGTAGGGACCTGAACCCTGAAGGGGCTGTGGGCAGCCTGAAAACAGCCTTCAGGCCCTCACCCAGGCTGACTACACCCCCATGGGATGAGGGTCCACACCAGGGGGCTTGGCCAGCCTGCAAATAGCCATCAGCCCCTCACCCAGGCTGGCTAGGCAGGCCAGCAGGTGGACATCCCCCGTGGGGTCTCAGACTGCGAAAGGGCACAGGCCAGGCTGAGGGACCCCCCCTTGAGTGCACAAATTTTTGTGCACCGGGCCCCTAGTAAAAAGATAAAAGATAGCAAGCTCAGGGTTCTATGCTTCTTGTGTATTTCTCACTCCATTCAAGTTGCTGAAATCACCAAATATCAAATTTGTACCTTCATTTTCATGTATCACTGATCTCATATAAGTTCTCTGGCATGATTCTGGGGTAATCAATAACAAATTAAAGAATAAGTAACTTTGTCCATTGACATACCATTTTCCCTACTTTCTGAAACCAAGACCAAGCAGACTAATATATCTCAAAGAACTTCACCAACATCACCTAAAAGCCCTAATAAATTTCTACTGAGAATTCCAAATCACAAACTATAAAGTGCAGTTCATTTATTGGTATTGAAGTAAGGCTCAATTCCACAGCAGAGGTAGCTAGAGCACTAAAAGTAAGACAATCATAGGATCCCCAATATTTGTTGTAAAATGTGAGAGAGACTGCTAGCTGATCACCAAGTTGTTTTTTTCTTTTTCCAGGGGACAACACTAGATTATATTTTCTTTGGAGTAGTTAGGTGTGAAGTGGAGGTAAGAGGGAGAACCAGAAAGCTTGTTTTGTATTTCTACTCTTGAGTCTGAAAGCCTGGAAACCAGAAGAACCAATGGTATAAATTCCAGTCTGAAAAGCCAGCAGGCTCAAGATCCAAGAGCAGCCAACATTTCAGTTTGAGTCCAAAGGCAGGAAAAGACTGAAGTACAAGCTAAATGCAGGCAGGAGGGGTTCTGTTTTTGCTGTTGTTGTTCTATTCAGGCCTTCAGCTGATTAGTTGAGGCCCACCAACAAGGGGAAGGGCAATCTGCTTTACTCATTCTAACATTCAAATGTAATCTCATTCAAAATCTCCCTCACAGACATGCCCAGAACAGTGTTTGATCAAACATCTGGGCACACTGTGGTTCAGCTGACACATACAATTAACCATCACAGCCATCCACTCCTCAGCAAAACCAGAAACCATGTGAGGCCTCTGAGGTGGCTTTATTTTAATTTTTTTTAGAATTACATTTATTAATACATTTGTTAACGAAAACTGGGTATATTTTCCTAATTCAGAAGAACCCAGAAACAATAAAAATTCCTTAAGAAATACAGCAAAAAGTGGGAAAGAACCATAATAGCAGAAATAATCATTGGAAATACAACTTTCTGGCAGTTTAGGCAACGAAGTGCTACAAAATATCCAAGGAGTCTGGATCTAACGTTATGAAGGTGAGAAACTGCTGAAGGTCTGAGATCAGTGAAATGGTGAGAAGTGAAATCCTGAATATGTGAATAAATCTGCACTGGGTTTTAAAGCCATAGCTACACACTAAAGTTAAAATTGACTAAACAGCATCATTTGCTAATTGTTTCCATAAACATTATAATGATACATTTTCTTATTTATTTAGGATTATACTATTTCTACACAGTTCCAAAATAATAGCTTGGGGCAACTTGCAAAACACAAAACAGACATCAATATAAACTCACCCAGCAATGGAATTCTCTATCATTTCTGTATTCATAGTGCCCCAGAGAGTGCTGGAACATGATAAATAGGAACATATACATGTTTATGAAATAAATGAATGAATGGATAAGTGATGGGGAGGACGGGAGGAGGGAGAAGGTTCCAGAAGGAGGGAAATAGATGTTCCTAAGCAACCGACTAGGAGAATTTTCTCTTAGCAGCACGACAGCAACAAATTTAGTGTAAAGGTTTCTAAGCAATTGAGGAAAAACAGAAATAAAATGAGTGAGTATTCACTATAAAAGTCTACAGGCTCCTTGGAGGTAAAAATCCTTTCTGGAATTTAACTCCTAGAAAAATTTAAGAACTGAACCCTTACATAATAAATGTCTTTATATAAGGTTTTATGACAGATGACAGATGAATAGTTACGGCAATGCTTCTGATATTGGTCCTGTCCTCTAAAGTTTATCAGAACATTGTTAAAAGTTAACAAAACGATGGCATTTCTATAGAGTAGGAATATAATGGTCTAGGAAGTTTGCTGCTTTATGATCTGGTTAAATATGGAGAATTAATCATATTTTAAAATTCTACTCCACATTTATGAGAAATCATCTCTGATTATGAGTTATCTCATAATCTTTCTATGGACATGCTGCATTTGAACAACTCAATTCATAATTTGCTTTTCTAGAAAAGACAATAAACAGAAAAATTAAAAAGTTTTGTGTTACTGCATCACAAAAATAAAAGTGGACTAATTTTCGCCCAAATTAAAGGGTGTTCTTAAAAACTGACTTTGAAGGATCACAAATGAGGTGGGGAGGCAGGTCACAGTGACACCGGTGGCAAGTGGCCTTCTTCCAAAAAAGCTGCCCGACGCGACTTAACACGCAGCTGTTTCTCACAGAAGGAAGTGGCACGCTGCAGAATTTACTCGTCCGGTGATAGCTAATGTTTCCAGGAATTCAGGGGCGTCCAGCCAGTAGATAATAAAATTCATCATTCACACATATTTGTGATCATCAGTTATGTGCCAGGCATCTCTCAGACACGAAACGTACAGTCACGAGCAAAACATACTTGGCTTCTAGCCATAAAAGCTAGCTAAAACTCTCAAATCTTACTCACCGTTCAGAGCTCACTTCCTCTTTAGCTTCAAATCATTATCCGTCTTCAAAGATGTCCCAAAGCTTCCATTAATCTGAACTTGGTTTTTCCTCCCAAGACTGCTTCTCTAGCTCCTTAATTCCCTTCTCCCACTAACTGCACCTCCAGTCAACCATTATCTTAAAACTAGTCATTGGTAACTAAATACATTTGAGTATTTCTTAAATGCTTCTCTCTGACCTCATGCCACAGCCTTAAGGATGGGAAAGGAAATCGTGCTTTCTGAAAAGGAGAAGTAAATTCCCACTATGCCTCTCCAATTCCAGTCTTGCCAATCTTCAAACCCAAGCTCTACCTTCCAGCAGGAATTTTCTTTCAGAAAGCAACCCTTATGTTGCTGTTTATAAAAATGCTCAATAGTTCTCTGTAATTCTCAGCATAAATTCTGCCCATTTAAGACTCATTTCTGTCATTCTCCTCAACACTTGCCTATTTAACATGGTCATGCTTTCCTATGTGCTATTCTCACATGCCTTTCTGCTATTCAGATTTAATGGCTGGCTGGGGACTCATCCAACGGTAGTGTGCCTCAAAAAGAGTATTTGAAAATCACTACCATTTAAAGTTTTAGTTGTCGTGCAGCTTTGGGAACTCATCTACAGAATGGGATGATAGAAAACACACTGAACTGGCACCATGGCAAGGTTTCTAGTCCTATTTTTAAAAAGGCAATAGGTTAGCCCTAGCCAGTTTGGCTCAGCGGATAGAGTGTTGGCCTGCAGACTGAAGGGTCCCATGTTCAATTCCGGTCAAGGGCACATGCCTGGGTTGCTGGCTTGATCCCCAGTTGTGGGTGTGCAGGAGGCAACCGTTCAGTGATTCTCTCTCATCATTGATGTTTCTGTCTCTCTCCCTCTCCTTTCCTCTCTGAAGTCAATAAAAATATTTTTTTTAAAAAATTGGCAATCAGTTAAATAAAACGGCAATGGGTTAAAACTGCTCTGGGCCTTTTTTTTTTTTTTTTATCACTGGTCATGCAAAAGGGTTAAATTAGATGACCTAATGGTCCATGAAGGTTAACAATTCTAGCTTTCTATTTAAGCGCACTAAAATTTTTTAGGTACTGAAAATAAGAAATAAGGCTAATTTACTGCACTGTTCAATTCATTCAGAGCCATCAACATGCACCATTTACTCACATGATAATTAACTTTATCAAGAACATAGAGGACTTTGTTCTAAGGATTTAGGGATAAGGTATAAATGTGACTGGAAGATCGAACCAGATCTGAAGGCAAAACTGTGTAAACTGAAAAATCAAACTTACAGTAACCAAAAGGAGGGCTTACCCAGCCGTCGTGCTTAAGTGACCTAGGGTGACATACAATGTTGAAGCCAGCAAAATCTTAAGGCCACACGGGGGTTTTAATGGCTCTTGTGCTTCAAAACGTTTCAATATAAATGAATTCTTTCCTAAGTTGAGACTTCTTCTCCCCCGACCCCCACAAGTTCCTTTCTCTGCCCCTCTCCTGAGCTCGGCTGTCCTTGGCTTTCTAAATCCCAAGCAAATGCTACCTCCTTGTTCCTCGGGGAAATGTTGTGAATACAATCGGCTAAAGTGTCTGATCGATCATAAACAGGCGTCGGGAGATAATGAGTCTCTAGTCATTAGGGCGCCTCTGGAAGTCACCCAACTCCGCGGCTGGTCCCTGGCGGCGCACCGGCTCCAGGCAGCGCCCCCAGGGAGTGGCCGAGGGCTGGGTCCTTTCGCCCTCCCCGGGGCGGGGATGGCGAAGGCGGAGCCGCCGTTGGTTTTGCTCCCATTTGGGGGGAGAAGTTGCGGGTGGGATGAGCAGCGCCCCCCGCGAAACCCGCGACCCCTCTACACCTCTCGGCAGCCGGGCTCGCGTGGAGCGGGCTGGAATGGCAACCGCTGGAGTAACGGCCTCAGCTCCGGGGCCTCAGCCTCGGGGACAGCCCGGGCTGGGGGCGCCTGGCACCCCGCGTCCCCCCAGCCCAGCGCAGCAGGTGGACACGGCGGTTCCACGCGACCCAACGGACCCTGCGGCACCAACCCCCGCGCCGGGCTGCCCCGCCTCCTCCCAAGGCCGCCCAGGAACGCACCCGGCACCCCCACCCCATCCCCACGCCGCTCCCCCAGCTGCCCCAGCCGTTCAGCCAGGCGGGTCGCCCAAGAAAGGGGTGCGTCCCAGCCCCCTCTCCCGCACCCCGCGCCCGGGGACAGAAAGCGATGATTTCGACTCCTCATCCCCGCCGGAGCGCAAGGGGCAGCGGGAGGCGGCTGTGCCCACGCACCTGTCTTGCGGGCCCGTTCTCGGCTGTGGCAGCTCATAAGTCCGAGTCGCTGCCACTTGGTCCCCGCGTCTCCCAGACCAGTCCCGCCCGCGGCTGCCCGGCAGCGACTGCTAACTGCGCCTGCGCGTGCGGCGGCGCGGGAGGCGGCGGCGGAGGGCGGGCCGCGCGCACCTGCTCCGCGGGCTCAACCGCCTGACCCGCCCGGCTGGCTGCGCGGGCTCGGCCCGGTCCTCGGGGGAGGGATTCTTCGCGATCAGCTCCACACCTTCCCCGCCCGCCCGGCGCCTGCCCATTCTGCAAACTGTGGGGTTCTGCCTCCTGGTGCGCATCTTAGGGTCCTCGGTTCCACGTCCATCAGGTTGTGAACAGCATCCAGGCTTCTCCTGCAGTTCTTCAGGCCAGGAGAGGTGACTGGGGTCAGCAGGAAGGCGTTCTATTTCGTGTGCGTGATGAATATACATCAGATGTTAACATAATAAATGCATTGTCGTGTTTTTCTCTGAAACACTTGTATGAATTGCTAGCATGTATTGTGCTTGCTGCACTCTTAAGGGTTTTGCAATATCTTATTTAACCTTCACAACCATCCAGGTAAAGAAACTGAAGATAATTTACTTGCCAGGGCCTTTGACTAGTAAATGTGGAAATAACAGAGTTGTAAATTCAGGCCTGTCTCTTTCAGAACCTGTAGTTTCAACCATCACACTAAACATAAAAATATAGCATAAATGTACTACTGAATTTTTTCTTTTTTGCCCCCTCAATGTTGCAATTTTTACTATTTATATTTCGTAGGAAATCTGGACTTTGAACTTGCTATAATCACGATTCAATTTTACTGGAAGAATAAAATATTTATTGAATTGTGATACCCCTATTAAACAGCCTCAGACTGAGCTTGATGACGATCCATGCACAATATGTAATTATTGGCTAGGCGTCAGTGTCAAGGGACATTTTTTCACATTGCATCAGTAATAAGGCTACCAACCCTAGACTTTTGATGCTGTCACCTTTTGGAGTGTGTTTGGATAGTGTTTACTGATTATTTTTTAACTTGGGGTACTTTATAGTAAAGATGTCTTTCCAACTTTTATTATTCAACATAATTCTGTGGCCCATAACCAAGGCAATTCTACTTGCTGGAAATAATTTCTAAAGGATATATTCAAAGTTTGCAATGGAGAAACTGAAGACTAAAAATTCTTGCCTTATTTCTGATCTCAGTGCAAATACCTCTACTATTTCTCCATTAAGTAAGAACCATCTTTAGGATGAGGCTTGTACATTTTATCTATGATTGCCAGTTTACCAGATTAAAATACAGGATATCCAAGGTTCTAATTTTATATCAACAAATAATTTTAGTACATACATTTCCATATGTGTAATTTATCTGGCAATTTTAATTTTATCATGTTAAGGAAGTATCTATTCATTGCAATTTTATTTAATATTTTATAGGAAGTAGCTGTTGAATTTTTAAAAGGCTTTTTTAGCATCTGTGAAGGTAGTCATATTTTTCTCCTCAGACCCATTAGTATTGTATGCTCTATTAACAAATTTCCTAACAGAATCCTAATCTAATTCTTGCACTACTGGTTTAAAACACACACACACACACACACACACACACACACACACACACACACACCAGGTTATGATGCGTTATTTTCCTACTGGGTTGGGAATCTACTTCTCATATTGCATTTAAGATTTTTATATCAATTGCCATAAATGATATAGGTCTGTGGCTTTCTTTTTGTGCTACCATCAGGATTAGATGTTCATGATATACCTACTCATTAAAATAATTTGTAAATTTTTCATTATTTGCTATATTCTGAAAGAAATTTAAAATATTGGGACTACCTGGTTTCTAAAAGTGTACTCAAATCTCCCTGTGCAATGATCTAGGTCTGGTACCTCTTTGTGCTTTTTTTTTTTGTTATTTCTCAAAAGCTTCTTTTCTTCTATGAATATTGACTGGTTTAAGCTTTCTCTCTCTACTTGCATCAATTTGGGTAAACTGCATTTTCCTAAGAAATCACTCATTTTATCACTTTTTTTAAAAAGAAAATACCAGCAAAACAAAAACCTATTGGCTCATATAAACTTCCTCATATAATTGAGTGCCTTTGGTTGGCTGTTAATATCAACACACCCACTAAAAATAGATGTCAAGGTAATTAAGGGGAAAAAATCAGAAGGTTTCAATGGGAAAAGCCTGCCTGGATTTAGTTCCCATTAATCTATACATACAAAAGCCCAGGGACCAGAAAGGCAGAACAACCAGAATGCCTGGTGGCTATGACACACACTGCGGCAGCCAACCAGCCTAAGTGGGGTCCCAGTTGCATCCCCCACCCAACACCCTGATCAGAGGCAGGGCCAGACACCAACCACCCACGGTCCCTTCACCCCCCCCCCCAAGGCCCAGGCAGATGGGCCCCTATCAGGGTGGGCCAGCTGGACCCCACCCATGCACAAATTCATGCACCAGGCCTCTAGTTTGTTCATAATCATTGTAATTCTCCCAGAGAGTGGAAGGTCCAGATAAAGGTGCACAACAAACCCCAAGATAGTTTTACACACCCAAGGTAGTAGAGGGTCTCTCTTTCTCTTCTACCCGTGGGTGTGACCACATTTACAATTGCTACTATTAGTAATACTACCATATGACTATTTACTTCAATAGTCAATAGTGCAGGCGTTGTTGGCTTATCTCAATATCTGAGAGACATTTGGGCAACAGAATTTCAATTATGTCTCAATGTTTGGGGAACTTCTTTTCACTTGAAAAAAGGTGATTAAGAAATAAAGATTTCACTAAATTTGGTCTGAATGTGGTTTTTACAAACTTATCTGCTATATCAAGTCAGAGGCTTAAACACATAATTTGCCTTCATGTGTAGGCTTGAAGAAGCAAAATCAGTATGAATGCTATAAACCAAATGCCCAAACCAACCAATAAGCACTATTTACTATGTTATATCCTAGATGAGTGTCTAAGGTTCTCCAAATCTCCCCTCCCTCTGACCTCAGACCAGAGGCCCTGCAGCTGAGTGAGATCCTCCAAACACCCAGCATTTGAGAGCAGTAGGGATGGGGATGGAAGCAGGGACATCTCTCCTGGTCACATGAGGAACGTTTTCTAGAAATGCTTTGTGCTGACCACCAAAACTCTTATTCTGCAATCAGTTCATTAAGGACAGAAGATCTGGGGTTAAATCTTTAAGGCTGTCTTTTATCTTCTTTTTTTCCCCCCTACTAGCATCTGCCACTCTCAGGGTATTTTGGTCAGAATTCAAATGTCTCTTTCTGAGAGCCAAAGCAGCTTTCCTTTGGAATCATCTCAACTTTTCAGTAGCAGTCAGTTTACTACTGTTCCACTTCATGGTCCCACCCCTTCAGGAGTTTTGTTTGAGTTACCAAGTAAACACCTTTTCAAGGAATGTTGCCATCCTTCCAAAAAATGTGGTACCTAAACTTAGATTTCATTTTTCATATTAGCCTAGAATGTGCTCTGGCAAATTTAATTTTAAAAATTCACAATTTAAGTCAAATTTAAAAAATTTTTAAACATACATATAATGTCTTTTTCTCTCCCCCGCACCAGCTTTGAGATATCACTTCTTTTCCTCTAAAAGGCAAGAATGAAGTGGACACATGAACAGTTCACCTTGCACATTCTTTTATACACTGGTATGGAACACACTTCATACCAAAGTAAATGTGCATTTTTGGCACTCAGGGATAAAACAGCAGTATGAATTAAGATTTCTGTACTTGATGAAGGATAAAAAGAGAAAATATCTCATTATTTCTCAAAATAAATAAACTAAAACTCAATGGAATAAACAAGAAGAGTAGTAGACCTTAATGGACTGCTATAAAAAATTGATGGACCAGGCAGATAAAAATTAGTAAATACTCAAAAGACTTGAACAAGTAAATTTAAAAGGCTGACATAAGGGAGCCCTGTACCCAATAAATAGGAATATTTTAAGAATACGTTTTAAAAGCATAATACATTTATAAAAACAAATTAATGCAATGTATTTTAAAATGCATATAGAGACTATACATTCTTTTCAAATTTGTATGAAACATAGGTATTCATGACAGTTCTCAAATGTTATTACATAAAGTTCTCTAACAATGTAATCAAATCAGTGTAATTAAATAAGCAATCAACAATAAAATATGGCAAAGTAATATGTACTTTTAAAAACCCATGCACATTCCCAAATAACCAAAGAGTTTAAAAGGTAATAATGAGAAAGTATGAAATCTTTAGAGCTGAATGACTATTAGAATATATGCATATCAAGATATTTGGTAATCAGATCAAATGGCATTTTGGTGTAAGTTTATCATTTTAAATACATTATTTAAAAGACAAGAAGATATTATGTCACTGTCAAACCCTGGCTTGCTTCAACTTTTGCTTTCTATTTCTTTAGATGTCTTAAAATGTATTAGAACCAATTCATACACCAGTTCATACTGAACCTGTCCATGACTGTGTCAAGTTTCTGAACATTTAGCTATTTATTGAGATTATATAATAGCATCACTATCTAAGTCAACAAAATACATTTTTCAATTTTTAAAAGCTTCCCTTCCTTTACTATTTTAATATTAAATTGTAAAAGTATAAACATCATAAATGAATGTTGTAATTTTACTTGACATAAGAGATAGTTTAATGCTTTCAAGTCCACTAGCTTGTTCACTGTTTTCTCTTTTTCTATATAATTATAAACTTTCATTATTACAATGTCTGAAAGATGCCATTTAGAAAGCACAGTTTCTGAGGTTCCAAGGTTTTACAGAGTTTCTTCTTGTTATGGTTATTAGCTTCGTATTTCCTGAAATACAAATAACTAATCTGTAAATAATGCTGCAATGAACATAGGGGTGGATATATTCTTTCACATGGAAGCAACCTAAGTGCCCATCAATAGACAAGTTGGCATAAAAAGCTGTGGTCCTATATACAAAGGTGTTTACTTGGCCATACAAAAGAACATTTTACCATTTGCAACAGCATGGGTGTACCTAGAGAGTATTATGCTAAGTGAAAGAGGTCAGTCAGAGAAAGACAAATACCATATGATTTCACTTACAGTACTTGTGGAATCCAAAGAACAATATAAATGAACAAAACAAAAACAGACTCATAGATACAGAGAACAGACTGATGGTTGCCAGATGGGAGGGGTGTTGGGGTGATGGGTGAAAAAGGTGAAAGGATTGAGAATTAGATTGGTAGTTACAGAATAGTCACAGGGATGTAAAGTGCAGCATAGGGAATAAAGTCTGTAATATCATAACTATGTGTGGTGCCAGGTGGGTACTGGAAATATCGGGGGAACACTTTGTAAAGTATATGATCACCTAACCACTATGCAGAACACCTGAAACTAATACAAAATAATATTGAATGTAAACCATAATTGAAAAAAATAAAAAATATAAAACTGTAACATCTAGAAATATTCATTCACTAGGGGCCCGGTGCACAAAAATTTGTGCACTCAGGGGGTCCCTCAGCCTTGCCTGTGCCCTCTCACAGTCTGGGACCCCTCAGGGGATGTTCATCTGCTGGCATACCTGGCCAGCCTGGGTGAGGGGCTAATGGCTGTTTGCAGGCTGGCTAAGCCCCCCAGTGTGGACCCTCACCCCATTGGGGTATGGCAAGCCTGGGTGACAGACTGAGGGCTGTTTCAGACTGCCCACAGTCCCTTCAGGTTTTGGGTCCCTACTGGGGTGCCTGGGAAGCCTGGGTGAGGGGCTGAGGGCCGTTTTCAGGCTTTCAGGCTGCCCATAGCTCCCACTGACCCAGCGTACCAGCGAGGCTAGCTGGAATCAGGTTTCTGGGGTTTATTTATAGTCTATAATTGAAACACTGTTGCTTTGAGCCGAGGCCTAGGCAGGTAAGGAAGCTTCCTGTTTGTTTCAGCTCCGTGGCTTCTATAATTGAAATATTGTTACCGTGAGCAGAGGCTCAGCCAGCCTAGGCAGGCAGTTTAAAAAAAAAAAATGAAATGAAATATCCAAACTCTCAGTTCAAGATGGTGGACGACTAGACCTCAAAGAAATGACAGTAAATGAATAAAAAGGGTGGAACTCCAAAGTGTCAAGGATGCAGGGAGGCTCTTAGCCTAGAAGACTCTTCATCAAATTGATGAGAGATATAAATGTAATGGGAGAGTACGGACTGATAAAGAGGGCATGAGGAATCTGTGCCTACACACATGGATGGGGGAAACAGTGAAGATGGCAGATTTGGTGGAAGATGGGAGCTAAACTGGGGTGAACCGTGAGAATGAGATGAGAGTCTGTGTCAGGAGCATTGATCGCCCAAACCTGAGCAGCCAGGACTTTATGGCTCAGGCAATGCACGCACACCCAGTATTCTCTAACCAAAGTGGTATGAGCCACCTGCTATAACCAGAGCAGGCACCTGTGCCCAGAACAAAGCACCCTGTATCCTGGCACACTGGTGCTCCATCTCTCAAACCACTAGGGAAACACACACACACACACACACACACACACACACCACAAAACAATAGCAACCAGCCACTCAAATACACTAATACAGTTTGCAAACCAATAAATTCTACCTATATGCCAAAACTTCCTAGGAAGCCTCCTTCATTCTTACATTTTTATAAATAAACTAGAGGCCCGATGAACGAAAATTCATGCAAGAGTAGGCCTTCCTTCCCCCGGCTGCTGGCACTGGCTTCCCTCCAGCACCTGGGACCCAGGCTTCCCTCCTCTGGCCACCAGCAGGCACCCAGACGTGGGTTGGCTTCCCCTGGGCCTTCCACAGGCATCTGGGACCTGGGCTGGCTTCCCTCTGGCCCTGGCTTCATCAGGAAGGACATCTGGAAGAACATCCGGTCTAATTAGCATATTACCCTATTATCATTATAGATGTGAGGATAAGTATAGTGTGGGGGACAGGGGAAGGGGGAGAAACTTATCCATATTGCCACCACTCAAAATTGACCAATATTAACATCTATAATAATCTATAATAATCAAAGCATAATATGCTAATTGGACCAGACAGCTGAACAACCTTCCGAATGTCATTCCGGACATCCTTCCTGATGAAGCCAAGGTGGCAGGGGCTGAGGCAGAGATGGTTAAGAGTGATCAGGCAGGCAGGTGAGCAGTTAGGGACAATCAGGCAGGCAGGGAGAGGGGTTAAAAGTGATCAGGTAGTCAGGCAAGCAGTTAGGGGCATCAGGCAGGCAGGCAGAGTGCTTAGGGACAATCAGGCAGGCAGGTAGAGGAGGTTAGGGGTGATCAGGCAGGCAGGTAAGTGGTTAGGGGCAATCAAACAGGCAGGCAGAGGGGTTAGGGGCAATCAAGCAGGCAGGGGAGCAGTTGGGGCATCAGGCAGGCAGGGGAGCAGTTAGGAGCCAGCAGTCCCGATTGCAAATTTCGTGCACTGGGCCTCTAGTTTTCTATAAGCTCATTAAAATTCAATGGACAACCATGAATCACTAAATATTTCAGAAAGAATGTGACAGAGAAAGACAAAAACAAACAAAGCAATCACTCTTAAGAAAATGAAAGGGCAAGCCATAGCTGAGATATGTGGTCAAACTATATATAGGAACTAGAGGCCCAGTGCATGAAATTTGTGCATGGGGCCAGGGGGGTTATCCCTCAGCCAGGCCTGCACCCTCTCCAATCTGGGACCCCTCAGGGGATGTCCAACTGCCAGTTTAGGCTTGATCCCACAAGGATCGGACATCCCTCTTGCAATCCAGGACCATTGGCTCCTAAAGACTCACCTGCCTGCCTGCCTAATGCCCCGAACTGCCCTTCCCTGCCAGCCTGGTTGCCCCATCGGCCCTCCCCTGCAGGCCTGATTACCCCCAATTGCCCTCCCCTGCCAGCCTGATCTCACTCTTAACTGCCTCTGCCTCAACCCCCACCATCGTGGCTTTGTCTGGAAGGAAGTCCATGTCCAGAAGATGGCGGGTTGACCTGGTATAATTAGCATATTACCCTTTTATTAGTATAGATATTACAATTCAAAATTAAAAAGGCAAACAACCCAATTTTTAAAATGGGCAAATAGCTGAATAGACATTTCACAAATATATATTTCATTATTATATTTACGTATACATGCATATGTGTATATCTATAACAAGCCCCATGAGATGTTGTTCAACATTACTGGTCATTAAAGAAATGCAAATTACAATCATAATGAGACATCAGGACCTGCTTTTCTTAGAATTTTATACAAATAGAATCATACAATTGAAAGTCTTTTGTAACTGGCTTTTTTCACTTAGCATAATGTGTCAGAGATTCATCCATATTGTTATATCTATTAATACTAATAAGGCCTTAAACTCAGATCTACTGTCTCCAAATTCACTGTATATCCACAGTATATGATAAAAAAGGGAAAAGAAACACTAATTGATTCTTCTAAAATAGGATATATGGAATGTATCAGAAAATTATATGCATAGCCTGGCCACATGTGACTTGATTCCTGGTCAGAGCCCATGCCCAAGTTGCAGGCTTGATCCCCAGTGGGGGGAGGTAGTCAGAAGGTAGTTGACTGATGATTCTCTCTCATCATTGATGTTTCTCTCTCTCTTCCCCTCTCTCTTCCTCTCTGAAATAAATTAAAAAATAATTTTTAAAAAAGTTATAAGTACAAAACTTTATTACATAGGATATAAAATAAGATTAACATCTGATAATATTCTATATATTTATATTATTTTTATACTTACCAGTTTATAATTGAAGGTTTGACTTTTAAAAAATATGACATATACACTATGAAGAAAGTTGGGAAATAGTCTAATCTTTATTATGCCATTTTTTCCAACAAATTCTGATCATTATAAAAAGTGTTAGAATTATGTAACTCCTAGTAGTAGATATCCTGTTAGAAATTAAAAAATAATTTAAATATAATCACTTTGACATAGCATTAAGCTGTTATATATTCCTATTTATTTTATGTGGTAAGAAAAAACTAAGATAACATAAAAAAATTAGTGATTAGATGTACATTCTATGAATCTGTTAGAATTTACAAAGATAAGATTAAAATATTTTACTCGGCAAGAAAAATCCTATATAATAAAGAGCTAGTATGCTAATTAGATCAAACTGTAGAACAACCATCCAGACAACCTTCTGGATAAAGCCGGGGCTGAGAGGGCCAGCCCAGGCAGGCGGGACTGCAAGGGCCAAGCCCCTTACATGAATTTCCTGTATCAGGCCTCTAGTCTACTCTAATAAAAGTATTGAAGTTGACCATTTCTAATATTGAAATTGACCGTTTCTAAGGGATGCCTAAGCCACGCCCACCAGCCAATCAGAGTGGCTGTATGCAAATTAACTTAGCCAAGATGGAGGCCCGTAGCAGAACTGCAGAGGCAGGTGCAGTGCAGGTGGCAGGGTGAGTGGGACATATGGGGCAGGTGACGGGCCAGGGTGTGTGGGGTGGGCAGGGCAAAATGGGCAGGTGATGGGCTGGGTGTGTGAGGTGGGCAGGGCCAATGGACAGGTGGTGGGTGGTGTGTGGGGGGTGGGCGGGGTGCGATGGGCGGGTGGCAGGCCACAGGTTGAGCGGGTACAGGACGGGCTGAGGGACACCCGAGTGCACAATATATTGTGCACCGGGCTCCTAGTATATATATAATGGAAGAAAAATACTCCATTATAATAGCACCAACAAATAGAATGGTATAGACTAATTTCTTTCTGCATCATGTATGGCTATGTTTCATGTATTTTGATGGTATTACTTTTTACATAAAGATTCCTAACAGTTAAATTTTCATTATTCCAGACACTTGTTGTTTTGTTTAACCAACACTTTTTATCTTCGATTCCACCTTGCCTGATAGCTAATAGCTAACATTTACTGAGTTTACACTATGTTCCAGGCACTGTCCCAAGCACTATCTACTCTAATAAAAGAGCAATATTGAAATTGACCATTTCTCTGGGATGCCTAAGCCATGCCCATCAGCCCATCAGAACAGCTGTAGGCAAATTAACCCAGCCAAGATGGAGGCCAACCACCGTGGAACTAGATCAAACAGGAGGCTTCCACTGCACCATGAGTAAACTGTCTGCCTAGACCGGCTGGGCCTCCCTCTGCTGCAGGCAACCTAGTTGCAATTATAGAAGCCACAGAGCTGAAGCAAACAGGAGGCTTCCATTGCATCAGCGATGGAGGAAACTGTCTGCCTAGGCCAGCTGGGCCTCTACTAAGGCAACATTGTTTCAATTATAGAAGCCACAGAGCTGAAGCAAACAGGAGGCTTCGTTACCTGCCTAGGCCTCAGCTTAAAGCAACAGTGTTTCAATTATAGAAGATAAATAAACCCCAGAAACCTGATTCCAGCCAGCCTTGCTAGGACATTGGGTCAATGGGAACTTTGGGCAGCCTGAAAGCCTGAAAATGGCCCTCAGCCCCACACCCAGGCTGGCCAGGCACCCCAGTAGGGACCCGAACCTTGAATGGACTGTGGACAGCCCGCAAACAGCCATCAGCCCATCACCCAGGCTGGCCAGGCATGCCAGCAGGTGAACATCCCCTGAGGGGTCCCCGACTGTGAGAGGTCACAGGCCAGGCTGAGGGACCTCCCAAGTACACAAATTTTTGTGCACCAGGCACCTAGTATAATAAATACACAAAGAAAGAAAAGGTGGAAAGAAGGTCATAAATAATGGATGAAATGACGGGAGGATACAGATGTGACTTTCTCTCTCTCAATTCAACTAAGGATTAAAGCAAACATTCATTTTGTGTGTGCAGACATGTCAACAGTATTTTGAAGATAGAAGAAACCTGAAGGATCATCTCATTTAAACTCCTTGTTTATAGGTGAAGAGAGCTCAAAAGAGAGGTAGGCTTTGCCCAATACCATATATATAGGCACCATAACTAAAAATGCAGTTTTTTGACTCTGAAGTCTTTGCTTCTTCTTTGCTTCCCCACCAATATGCTAAAGTCAGCTATAAAAGTTTCTAAAAGTTAAGGAAAATTTTTAAATGACTAAAAACCAAACTGCTGAAATGTTCATCTGGTAAATAGTGGCCTCAAATAAGAATGAAAATACATTTGAATTCAATAGCAGGAGTATTTTATTTTGAAATATTCCTATATAATTTTAATATTATTTCATTAAAAATAATAAAATAATTAACTTTATTATGATTTTCAAAACACCTTTTTAGTCTTACTCTTTGAATTGCACAGCTGGAAACAGTGAGGCAAAGAAGTTTACATAGGCTGAATTTTCCAACCATGATCAATAACTTGGGTCTTGAAAAGATGATTGGTCTTTACAATATACAGTCTGGCATAAGATGAATTGTACCTGAACAACCTTATTTTACAGTCTCGGGTTCTGATCACTTCTTTTCTAAATAACAGTTTATAAGTTCATGAAACATTATTTCTTTTTCAATTACCATTTCAAAATCTTACTTTTAAATATCGTGCAGTTCCAGGACGTGATGACTGTATGCCCACATGCTGGAAAAGGGAAGGTTTATATTGAATGCGAATTTGCTTATTTCGTTCTACACATTTCTCCTGGGGGAAAAGAGAAAGAATAATTTTTGCTTAAAACTCACATGCTCTTTTTTTCCAAATATGTTTCTATTGATTTCAGAGAGGAAGGGAGAGGAAGAGAGAGAAACATCAATGATGAGAAAGAAGCATTGATCAGCTGCCCCCTGCACGCCCTCTACTGGGGATCAAGCCTGCAACTCTGACCAGAATTGAACCCAGGACCCTTAAGTCCGCAGGCCTTCGCTCTATCCACTGAGCGAAACTGGCTAGGGCTCCTTTTTGACATAGTGGTTAGGGGCGAGGCAGGACAACCTCTGATTGGCCTTCTTTTACTTTTAACCTAACTATAGCATATCTAACTTGAGTACAGGCAGCAATTAACTGCATAGTGTGTTTTAATCCATTCTGATAAACTGTCTCTTAGTTGGTACATCTTCGCTGTTCATGTTTGGAGTAAATACTGACCTGTTTGGATTTAGGCCAACCATTTTATTGCCTTTTTTATGTTTCTTCACTTTTTTGTCCCATTGTTTGCACTTCTTACTGCACTTTGACTTCTCAGTACTTCGTTTAGTAGGTAGAAGTGTCAATAAAAATTTAGAATATTAGTTTTCTGGAAGTTAAAAAACTGATGCACTCATCAGCTTTGGTTTGGTAAACAAATCTTAGGTAATTATGTTAGACAGATAGTATTCTTCTAAAATATTTGATATTTACAAAGTAAAAACATACTCACAAGAGTTTCTTTTGGGTTACACATCTTCACCTGAAAAATGTCCCCCAACAGCCAGTCTATGGGTTTATCTTTGTAGAACATCAAAAAAAACTGTATGAAGTCAGTTAAGTCCTCAGATTTAAATAGCTTTCCTGTGGAGAAAAAGGAACCAAAGCAAATGATTTACTGATGGAAATAGTTGATTTGATATTTATGTTTTCCTTATCTTTGTTAGCATATTGTAAAATCCTATATAGCAAGCTCCTATTTTTGGTAATTATCGGCTAAAGAACTGTTATGACTTTAAAAAGCCTTTGTAAAGTTAATCTTAAAGGAGACTTCAGCATCACGTACAGCATGCTGCCTGTTCGATGTTCCCTTGTGGGAATCAGAAAGTGAATATTCTCTATCCTTCTCATACCTGACTTTGCTTAGAAAGATAAAAGAAAATTCAAAATTCTCAGAATAATATGTCAACAAAATTATTTTCTCTGCAAGCTTCTCATTAGGTATTACTGTTACCTAATTTTCTTCTTATTTTAACCAAAGCTGATCAGAAACCTTCAGGGCCTTAAGATTGGATTCCATACCACTTTATAGAAACTTTGGGAAAGTGGTCAAGTAAGTATATGAAGAACAGATGGATTTTACTAACAACCTGAGAAAAGCTTTATACTCTGCCCAACATAAAAAAAAATTGTTTGTGGGGTAAAATCAAATGTTACCAAGCATATGAGGAAGCAGGCGCTCACATGCACTGCTTATGGGCATGCACACTGTTCAACCAACGTGCGAGGCAACCGGGCAGTACTTAGAGACCCAGCTAATTTGCCTCAGCGATCCTGTTCCAGGGGACATATATGTCACTTTGTTTCTTTGTTGTTGCAGAGCTGCGGGCCATCAAGGTTCACCACTCCGGGAGTGGATGAGCCCAATGGATGATTAGGTAGCACTTACACAGCAGTAAGAAGCAGTGAACTAAACAAACGTGAAGCAACATGCTGACAGTTTTAACATCTAGTTTTGAGGACAAAAATGTAAGGAACAGGGAGAAGTTTATCACGTCACCACTTAGGTCAATTTTAAACAGGTACAAACATGATCAGCACCAAATATTTTACATGAATACATGTATGCTTATATGATACTAGGGGCCTGGTGCACAAAAATTTTGCGCACTTGGTGGGGGGACGGGGGTCCCTCAGCCCCACCTGTGCCCTCTCATAGTCTGGGACCCCTCAGGGGAAGTCCACCTGCTGGCATGCCTGGCCAGCCTGGGTGAGGGGCTGAGGGCCATTTTCAGGCTGCCCACATTCCCTTCAGGGTTCAGGTCCCTACCTGAGTGCCTGGGCAGCCTGGGCGAGGAGCTGAGGGCCATTTTCAGGCTGCCCACAGCTCCCATTGACCCAAGGTCCCAGCAAGGCTGGCTGGAAGCAGGTTTCTGGGGCTTATTTATCTTCTATAATTGAAACTTTGTTGCCTAGAGCAGAGGGCTAGGCGGGTAACAAAGCCTCCTGTTTGCTTTAGCTCTGTGGTTGCTGGCCTCTATCTTGGCTGGGTTAATTTGCATATAGCCACTCTGATTGGCTGGGGGCGTGGCTTGGCTGGGGCATGGCTTAGGTGTCTCGGAGTGATGGTTAATTTGCTTATCACTCTTTTATTAGAGTAGATTTTGCACATATTACAGTGAAAATCTATTGGAGGGATGGGAGGAAGTGGGAGTAGGCATTGGTCATAGAATAGAAGAATGAAAGAAGAGAGGGCCCCTGCCTGGGCAATGAAAACACGCGCTGCAAAGCGTGGAACTTCAACCCGCTGCTGTCAGAGCCAAATTTAAAGAAAGAACAGAAGGGAGGGAAGAAAGAAAAAGGAAAGTCCACAGAAAACTGCAAAAGTGAAAGATCTCACCATGAGCACAATTTTAGGAACTTTTCTTGGTGGGTATAACTCATATACTTTTATATTTTTTATACTATGTCAGTTTTGGAATATGGGAATTGCAGAAACTTCTCAATACAAAAGTTAAAATTCTTTTCTCTGCAACTGCTTTTTGCATATATTTTTCTATGTAAAATCGAGAGTTCATCTTAGTCACTGAGCTAACCTGAGTGCCAGACTCACAACAAGCATTGAACAAGGGGTGCTATCTTCACGTTTTTGTAATGCATGTGCATACATGTCAATCAGCTTATTTACATGGTCCATCCAGAAGAAAAAAATTGGTTTAAAAATACATTTTTTGAAATTCAGATCCTTGAATCTGATTTTACTAGTAAAATAAATGTATTTTTGTAGAAATCATATCATTCTTTTTCATTTAGTAACAAACTTTTTGATAAGTTCTTAAAAACTATTAAGGTTATCATGCTAAAAAGCTGGACCCCACAAAACTGACCCATTGCTTACCTATAAATCCAAGAACTGAAAACTCAATATAAAACCAATTATTTGAAGTGATACTTCGTACAAAATCTATGATTTTTGTAAAGTACATCTTTTTAGCTATGATGTCATCTTCTAGCTGGAAAAAAACAAAAAGGCATTAGTATCTTTGGTGCTTCCATTGAATAATTTATATTAGCTTTAAAATTGAAAATACTTTCAATAGACTACACTGAAAATGTCTTTGTGAGGTAATAATTTTATTTTTAATTCAATTCACTGAGGATATTTACTAGTAGTTAGTCAATTTTCATTTTCTGATTCTAAGACCGGTAATTATCTCTTTCTTTTCTGAATGCTAACATGTAACATTCATTCACTCTAAATTTTCTTTGGAGGAGTGACAGTAAAACCCAGGCTTTTTAAAATTAATACATATTATGCATAATCTCCAGACTCAGAGGGCCTCCTAAATGACTTAGTAGAAAAATGTGGAAGTCCTCAGGCACATTACCAGAGCACAAAAATAGAGTTGTGTTGTTTCTAGGGGTACACTGGCTGGATGTCATGTTTCAATTTCATTGTTACTAACTAGAAATCAAAAAGGATTTCTTATTTTCTTCCAATAAAAGAGAAGACCTTTCTTCAGGCCTTTTTCTAACTCTGTTCTTTAATGACATTCTTCAAACTCTTGTCACAGCTGCACAATGTCTCATGTAGTGAGGATACACTTACTGGAGGGAAACATAGCATTACTATTTAACAATATGCAAGAACTCAGGGGGTACAAACTATAGGCAATTGATTTATTTCATAAATACAGAATAGGTATTATATAACTATCATATATCATAAAAGCCCAATATGCTTAGTGTCTGACCATTCGACCATTTGACCAGTTGCTATGACATGCACTGACCACCAGGGGGCAGATGCTCCGACCAGAAGGTTAGCTTGCTGCTGGGATCCAGCCAATTGGGACTGGGTGAGACAGGCTGGACATGCCCTGGAGCCCTCCCATGGTCCCTTCCCGGCCCCAATTATGCACCAGTGGGCTCCCTTGGCCTGGCCTGCACCCTCTCACAATCCAAGACCCCTCGGGGGATATTGGAGAGCGGTTTCAGCTGATCCCCACAGGCCAGGACAAGGGACCCCACCGGTGTATGAATCTGTTCACTTGGTCTCTAGTATTACCCATAAAATCTGAATCTATGTAGGGTGGCAGGGATAAGCATATACAATGTCCAACATAGAATAAGTACTCGAATTATATTTATTTAATCCAATAAACTGTAGGCAGACAAATGTAGGCAGTACAATTTCTTATTTTTCCCCCTAGATAAATTATTTTGCTTCAGGTAACTATATTTTCTTCTGTTACTAGTGACCCCAGAAAGAAGACTAATATATAATCAATTTTAAGCTTCCTTATCGTATTTTAATATAGTAAGTATTTTCTATTTTATGAGTATAAAGGAAGGTGGAGGAATACAGTGAAGAAGGAAGGAGTCAAAAGAGAGAGGGAGAACTTCCACTTTCTATTTATACCAAGGTCATACCTGTAGGTAATACATGGCCTTGGGTTGGGCATACAGCATCAAAAAACAAAAATCCAAAACTTGTTTGATTCGCCAACTAAAGATAAGTAATAAAATCTGTTAATATTTGTCGTTTAATTTTTTGCTTATAGGCACACTTTAGAAATTAAAAACATAAACTTTACTTTGCTGATACAGAGCAGTATCTGTATGGAATAAAATTGAAGATGTTATGCTAAAAAGTTATACTCAAAAGTTTCCCTGAATTTTTATTCAGTGGGTAGTGTCTGCCATTGCTAAACTAGATAAGCATCACCTATTTATTTTACATTTAGGTTTGTTAAATTTTGATCTATTATTATAAAGTTAATATTCTTTCTTAGGTCTTGCTCAAATGAAAGCATAAAGAAACTTTATTCTAATGTAATACTCAGCTTGGGCACTAGGCCAGATCTCAAAGGTACAAAGGGCAATACACAATGCGGTTCTTGCCCTCCTAAGTCCCATAATCTAGCAAGAAATATAGAAAAAGAACACAATTAGAACAATTATATAAGAGCATATAGAGATGCTGACCATGATGACTTACAATAAGATGGGGAGGGTCAAGCAGAAGGTTGCAGGACAGTACTGCCAAGCCACAGGATGTGTGAAACAGCAGCCCCTTAGATTTAGGGCACAGAGAACTGATGGAGAGAAGCTAATCATGGGAAGGTTGAGAGGTCAAATCATGAAGGATCTTTCATGACATGCAGGAAACTTTGTACTTGATCTCATATGAAAAGAGTCTTCTGCCTACTGTGTGGAAAATGAATGGGAGGAAAGGCTAGGCTAGGCTAGGGTTAGGGAAAGCAAATAGGTCTGGAATGGCCTGAACTAAGTGCAAGGCAGAGACGTGGGGGTGAGAGGAATGATGCAGAAAGAAAATTTAAAAAGAGAAATGATGATAGAGACATAAAGGGCAGAAGGAAAACCAAGGATCTAGAATGACTCCCAGCATTATGACTCTAAAAACTGGACGTAGTGTGGGTCATTAATTAAAAAGCAAAACAACAACCTAAGTGCCCATCAGCAGATGAGTGGATTAAAAAACTGTGGTATATCTACACAATGGAATACTATGCTGCTGTAAAAAAGAAGGAACTGTTTACCATTTGCAATAGCATGGATGGATCTGGAGAGCATTATATTCAGTGAAATAAGCCAGTTGGAGAAAGATAAGTATCACATGACTTCACTAATTTGTGGAATATAATAAACAACATAAACTGATTAACTAAAATAGGTCCAGAGACATGGAAGCACTGAACAGACCACCCAACCTCAGAGGGAAGGTGGAGAGGAGGAGAGGAGGCGGTGAGTGAGAGATCAACCAAAGGACTGGTATGCATGCATATAAGCATAACCCACAGACACAGACAGTAGGGGGGTGAGGGCATGTGCTGGGGGAGTAAGAACAACCCAGGAGAGGTCAATGGGGGAAAAGGAGACATATATAATAGTTTAAACAATAAAGATGGGGGGGGTAATTAGAAAAAAGCAAAACAAAAACCTTAAAATATTTCTAGATTTTGATATGCCATTTATTATTTTAAAACAAAGCAGAACTAATGAGTTTACTGGGATAAGACCTCTTTCTGAATTCTTACATGTCTTTTGCTCTACTAAGTTTTGAGGAACCAAATTATTGTATTTCTTATAACAGCTACCACATTTATATACCTTCAAATATATATATTTTTTTGAAAAAATTAAAAAAAATATATAAAACTTTTAATTTTTTCAAAATTCTTGCATAAATCCTATCATAATTACAATAATTTTTCTGAATAGGTAATGCAGATTTTATTATACACACTAGAAAGTTGAGGAAGCTAAGAAAAATTACCAGCCTAGGATGATCTAGAATCCAGGTGTAATGATTTATAACCGTAAGCTTTTTTCCCCTTCATTATGCTTTTGCTAATTACTGGATATAGAGTATCAGTAGTGTGCTGGTGGTGTTTAAAAACTGTCTCTCTTTGTGGGACATGGTGTCAGTCCTGATTTGTAGCTTTTGCCCATTTCTGTGGTGTAAATGCTCCTGATTTCATGTTACCAACTGATGTCACTGAATACAGAGTTGGGAAGTGAACCACATAGCTCTTGCAAGTCAATAGGAGCTGGCTGTGTTTGAAATAGGATCTATTAGATGCTGATTCCAACATTTCATCAAATGAAGTTAGTTTTTTAAGGCTATAATTTTCTAAAATTCATACCTCTCTAGTCTTTGTGAGTCCTCAGCAGATTGCATGGCATGTAACATGTCTGGATAAAAAAAGGCAGGTATTGAAATGACCTCTAAGGATCCAGACTTCACTTGCCTTTTGAATCTATCAATAGAAGTAAATGGAGGTTTGTAATTGAATATTTGATATATCAAAATAACAAATACTTACAAGGAATTTCCTTAGACATGTCCACATAATATTTTTATTTGAATGATTTCACAGGTTGGTACATGATATCAATATCATAAAACTAATACTCTTTAGCCAATATATTTCTTTTATAAATTAAAGAGAGACATATCAAACAATTAAAGTACACAAAATGCACATTCTAGGATGTATTTATATTTCCAAAAATCTACATGCTCCCATTTTGGCCTTTCTGCCTCCCAGGCAATTCTATTTACCAGGCATTCCCTTCCTTCTTTTGTCTGCTGAGGAATATCTACTTACATCCATAGACTTAGCTCAATCGTTACCTTCTCAAGAAAGGGGTTCTTGATGTTTTCGGATAATGTAAAATACTCTGTACTCTATATGTATGCACATTGCCCTCCCCAACCACTGCAATAATAGTAGCCTCTTGTGATTTGGCTTTTGCCAGTTTTATCACCCACTGGAATATAGAGATTTGGAAGGCTGGGTCCATTCTACCACATCTTGCTTGATAGTTTCATATTCGTTTATCAGTATTTTCATCTCCTCAGCTGGATACAGCAGGAGACTATAAGCAGGAGCAGTGGAAGTAGCTTCATACAGTGAAAAAATGCAAGTATGTTTTAAAATTAAGCCAGTAGGATTCTCACAGAGACAATGGATTTCATGGAGGATAGATATTAAAATAATAACAACATGAAAAATATGAAATTTAATAGGTAGATAACCTACACAATTGGGGACATTATAAGCTATACTTCATCACAGTTGAGATAGAAATATAGGGCACAGATACATATTAAAATGAATATGATCACTAATAAAACGATTGGACAGAAAAAACAGGATAGAAAAATGAAAGAACAGCCAGTTAAAAATTTATCCAACAGTACTTACTTTTTTGTAATCATGTCAACAACAGATTTTGAATACTCTTCATTACTCTGAAAATGAGGAAAATATTTTAATGAAACTAAGCATGCCCCATACTTCTATTAACACGTTTGCTACATGTAAAACCTAGTTTATGTGTGGAATGTCATTATTTCCTAATCATTTCTAGTGTTTTCACTTTCTCTAAAAGAATTTAAAATATTCATGTGACTGAAAGATATGACTTGAATATGAAAATATGTCATTCTCCATTTGTCATAATATGAAATATCACTACATGTTATTTACACTTAAAAATTTGTGGCATACAAAAGCTATGCATCTAAGATAGTTTTGCCTTAAATGTCAGATGGCTTATTTCAAAGAATTACTCTTTTTTGAAGATATCTTCATTTTATGAGTATTATCTAATCTAATAAAAGACTAATATGCAAATTAACCCTCACTCTGTTACACCTAAGCCACGCCCACCAGCCAAGCCAGGCCCACCAGCCAATCAGAATGATGATATGCAAATTAACCCAGCCAAGATGGCGGCTGGCAGCCATGGAGCTAGAGCAAACAGGAGGCCAGCGATGGAGGAAACTGCCTGCCTAGGCCGGCTGTGTGGGGCAACAAAGTTTCAATTATAGAAGCCACGGGGCTGAAGCAAACAGGAGGCTTCGTTGCCTGCCTAGGCAGGCTGTGGCCTCTGCTCAAGGCAACAAAGTTTCATTTATAGAAGATAAATAAACCCCAGAAACATGCTTCCAGCCAGCCTCACTGGGACCTTGGGTCAATGGGAGCTGTGGCCAGCCTGAAAATAGCACTCAGCCCCTCACCCAGGCTGGCTTGGCACCCCAGTAGGGACCCAAACCCTGAAGGGGCTGTGGGAAGCCTGAAAACAGCCCTTGGCCCCTCACCCAGGCTGGCCAGGCACGCCAGCAGGTGGACATCCCCTGAGGGCTCCCAGACTGCGAGAGGGCGTAGGCTGGGCTGAGGGACCCTCCCCTAGTGCACAAATTTTTGTGCACTGGGCCCCTACTATGACAATAAGCTTACTTTGAAATTATTTCACCTTTTTCTAAACAGTATTACTCAGCTTAATTCTCCACTTTTCTTGCATTGACAAACTTTGTGTACCTACTCTTTATTGAGTATTGTGCTTAGATTAGATGACAGACTTATTTGTAAATAGCTTTTGGTGGTTTATTACCTCAGATGATTTTTTTTTTTTTTACATAACCAATAGCATTTACAAAATGTAGCTACAGGGCCTACAAGCATTCCTAATATAAAATTCTGAAAATATTTTGAATAATGACCATTCTATTGTCAAATCTGATTTCTCTAAAAAGGCAATCTGAATGTTTATAGTTAGGTTGTGTGTTAAAAATATATGTCATGATGCAAATAACTCTATTATAGTACTTAAGCTGCTGAAGACAGCCATAAATTGAATCTCTAGTTACTGTTACATGCTGAAACATAGTCAACTTTAAACGTAGTGCTAAAGTTGTACTTTTTAAGCATTATATATTCCATTTTAAAATTTGTCCCCCATATTTTATAGGTCAATATATTTTAGGCAGATGTACATTGCATCAGCAGCAAATGAACAAAGCTTGCAATATGTAACACAAAAAAAGTGACAAAACACTTCAGAGATTAAGTATATGCTTCTAATATTAACAAATTAAATCTGGAGAGAAAGATTATTTAATCTTTTATTTATATTTTATCAATAGTTCTTCTGTTGCTTGTTTTGTTTAGAGTTTTTCTGTCTTCAAAGACACATTTATTATAGAAAATGCAAATAAGAGAGAAAAGAATAAAAGACAACAACTCGCAACATCCAGAGTTAACTATTATTATATTTTATACTTATATATAAATATAAATTGATATTTATATATAGTTTTTGTATACCACGGCTAATTTTTAAATGTAAACCATTATATCATTCTAAGATTTGCTCATTCTCTTTTTCTTTATACATTAAATCCATCTGTATTATCTTCCTTCTTTCTGTCACATTTTGCACAGATGGTATGTTAAACAGGATGCTTTATACCTTTTTTTACTCAACAATATGATTTAGACATGGTTTTGTGGCAGTGAATATGATATTCATTCTTTCAATGGTTATAGATCACTGCAGTATAGACATGAATATTCAATCAGTCTCTTATTGACATTTTGATTGTTTTCAATATTTTGGTGTTTTTGCACTAAAAATCCTTGAAATAATTACTTATTGAACACTTACTACATGCCACACAGCATTTGAAATACTTTAAATATTTTAGCTAATTGCCAAAACAATTATGTGTGACTAAGGTAATATTATCATCACTATTTTATAGGTAAGAAAAGTGAAGCACAGAAGAAGTTCAAGTTCACCAGCCACAAAGTGGAGAAGCTGGCATTTGAAGCTGACAATCTAGATCCAGAGTCTGTTCTCAACTATAGTACTGTGTGTCATATTTTACCATTTTGAAATTCTTGCCCAGTTATCTCCTTAGGATAACTTCCCAAAATTGAGATTTCTGAGACAAAGGATATACACATTTTAAATCTGATACATGTTGCCAAATTCCCCTCCCAAAGGCCTTATCGTATTACATTTATACCGTACTTATATAGCACTACAAGATAGACAATGGTGGGGCCATTAGAGAGATGAATCTGCTCTATTAATAACGAGGCAAATTACTTTCATAAACTTTGTACAATCAGGATAGTACTACCTCCTTTACAGAGATGTAAGGCAGGTTACAAATAATGTATATAAAAATTGTCTACAATCCTTCAGATATAAAAAGGATTCCCCAATTAGTGGCAGTTATTATTTAATATAAATTATCTCTTGATTCCTATACCAACCTTTTACTGAGCAGGTTTTATTACTATAGCATCACTTTTAGTGTTCTATTTATAAATACAATTCTGTACCGTATAGTATGTTAGGCCCCTAGTTACATTTTTTTTAAATGTATTTTTATTAATTTCAGAGAGGAAGGGAGGGGGGAGGGAAAGAGAGATGAAACATCAACAGAGAGAATCATCAATTGGCTGTCTCCTGCACACCCCACACTGGGGATCGAGCCCACATCCTAGGCATGTGCCCTGACTGGGAATCAAACCATGACCTCCTGGTTCATAGGTCGATGTTCAATCACTGAGCCATGCTGGCCAGGCCTAGTTACATATTTAATAATATAATCTTATTTCTCCACATGGAAATATGATATTTAAATAAACTTTTTAGATTGACATATTTAATTCTTTCTTGGTGGTGTCAAAAAAAGTACTAAATACGTTATCTGCTATCTAAAAAAGACATCTGTAAACTGCTTTTTGAAATTTGAGGGGAAAATTTGAAATGATACAATGATGAGCATGGAGACTGTGGGCTGGGGGCAAGGAGAGCTGGTTGGCCTTCATACGTACATCGGCAATAGAGACGATCACTATAGAGTCCTTCTCCTCCGAAAGCGTCATCCTGGAAACAAGCGAGGTCAGCGTTTGCTTCAGGTAACTATAATTTCGTCTCTTAACAGTGGAAATGCCCAGTGCAAAAGACACTGCAGACACCCGAGCATGGCATCACCATTTCAACCACAGAGAAAAATATAATTTAGCATTAATATCTATGCTTACTTCTACATTTGGGTTAATTGTGTGGTCATAAAAACAGTGCATGAAATTGTATTACAGAAGTAATCCCAAGCAAAAGCTGTTAGTTTTTATAATATACTAGAGGCCCAGTGCATGAATTCGTGCACCAGTGGGGTCCTCAGCCTGGCCTGTGGGATCGAGCTGAAATTGGCTCTCTGACATCCCCGCAAGGGTCCCAGATTGTGAGGGTGTGCAGGCCAAGCCAAGTGACCCCACTGGTGCATGATCAGAGCCAGGGAGGGATGCAGGAGGTTAGCTAGCTGGGGAGGGGCCGCAGGAGGGCTCCAGGGCATGTCTGGCCCATCTCACTCAGTCCCAATTGGCTGGACCCCAGCAGCAAGCTAACCTACCAGTCAGAGCATCTGCCCCCTGGTGTCAGTGCACATCATAGCGACTGGTTGACCAGTTGACTGTCTGCCCTCTGGTGGTCAGTGCATGTCATAGTGAGCAGTTGAGTGGCCTTAGCATATCATTAGCATATTACACTTTGGTTGAACAGACAACCACATGACTGGACACTTAGCATATTAGGCTTTTATTATATAGGATTTCATTTTCTGCTTAACACATTAAGCGCCCATAAAGTATAGTGTCAGTCACTGGTGACTGACTGGGCGCTTAATGTGTTAAGGAAATTCCAATTTGTAGTGGATGGTTAGGAAATGCATTAAATAGACAACAAGACAATTTCAGTATAATGGAAAAGAAAACTATTCACTCTCCATTTATTATAGTGTCATCTAACTGGGTATGCAAGGCATTGGCTGGTTCTCTCCTCTTCTTCCTAAGGAGACACTAGAACTCCAAATAGGAAAAATACTATGATATAATGTCATCTGTGAAAACAGTGCATAACTTGATGGGATAAATCTATGTTTCTAAGTGACTTTTATTGCCCAATAATGGCTGAAACACTGGCAGAACACACCCATGCCACCCTAAATAGATACCAAGATTCTATGCTCAAAGCAACCACAGACAGCAAGTAAGCGATGAACATGCCTGTGGGCCAGCAAAACTGTTTTTAAAATAGGCGGGGTCAGCCTGGGGGCTGTGGTTTGCCGACCTGTGGCACAGAGGGACTCACTCATTATAATGAACGAGGTATGTGAGAAAGGCAAGCTTCTGAGTGTTGGTCTAACATCCCTTTTCTCCTCTTCTGTACCTGGTGAGCTTGAACTCAATTTTCACGGTTTAGCTCAAGGGTCACTGCTATAAAGCCTTTCAGACCTCGGTCCCCATAAAGACCGGGAAATGTGGAGATAGTCAGATGAGAATAGATTTATCAAAACCAAGGGAGAAAAAGAGTTACCAAGTACTGAGCAGATACTTAACATATACTTGAGTTATATTCAAGGCATGTGTATCAAAGCTGAATTTAAATTCGTCTCCACATATTTATTAAACTATTTTTTTCCTGACAGACAATATACTGACTTCAGGTTATCCAAATTAATGCCAGATAGGCTGGTGATCTAAGTATCAAACTGAGCATCAATATAATGGATTACCTTTTAAAACTTAAAGGCATGTACCCAAAGATCAGAATATCTGTATTTGATTTTCCTGTTCTAATTTTCTTACCGCCTTCTTTCTTTTTTCCGATGATTACATTAGGATAAATTCTGCCTACTTTCCTCAGATGAGGGAGAAAGAACTTTAAGACTTCAAATGTATTAGACACTGTTTCATTCTTATTTAATGTATTCACTTCCTTTTCACCTGGAAGAGAGAAAAAAATAGGGCTTCTGAGTTCATGGTTTCCTTAGATATCATTTACCTTACAGGTGCAGAACCTATAGACAATGTTAAGTGAGGGCTTCCTGTATTTAAGTTAAATCTATCACTATGAGCTACAACGACCACAGGCTAATAGAATTGTCAGTTCCAGAGAAGGAAGTATAACTGAAACATACTATAAAGAAGTATAACTGAAACTATTTCCAAAGCACATATCATATGTTTTGCTACTTTGACATCATTAAAGTTTGTATCCTTATCATTTTGTTTTATAGCCCCCTCAATATTTAATGACTCCATTCACACCTTTCATTTGAATTTGCCTCTACCATTCTGAGAAAGAAGAACAAAGCTGGAGGACTCACACTACCTAATTTTAATTCATTTTACATATATATATATTAATCAAAACACTGTGGTATTATAAAAAAAATAGATATATAGACCAATGCAACACAACACGAATACAGTAGATTGACTTTTTTAAAGATATGAAGGCAATTTAATGCAGAATGGACACCTTTTTGACAAATGGTGCCAGGACATTTGGACATCCACAGAAAAAAAGACTGAACCTTAACTTATTCTTCACACCATTTATAAAAATAAACTCTAAGGTTTTATAGACCTAAAATATAAAATCTAAAACTATAAAATAAAAACACACACATAAAAGAAAATCCCCATGACTCTTAAAGAGTTCTCAGATACATCTAATGCATAAAACATAAAAATGGATAAATTGGATTTCATCTAAATTGAAAATGGTTGCTTTCTGAAGGATACATTAGGAGAATGAAAAGACAAACCACAGACTGGGAGAAAATACTTCTAAATCATATATTCAGTTGATATGTATCCCAGATACATTAAAAAAAAAAAACCCTCTCAGCCCTAGCTGGTTTGGCTCAGTGGCTAGAGCGTCAGCCTGCAGACTGAAGGGTCTCAGGCTTGATTCCGGTCAAGTAGTTGCCCAGTAGTTGCGGGCTTGATCCCCAGTTGGGGGTGTGCAGGAGGCAGCCAATCAATGACGCTCTCTTTTTATTGATATTTCTACCTCTCTTTCCCTCTCCCTTCCTCTATGAAATCAATAAAAATAAATTTATAAAAAAAACAAAAACCTTTCAAAACTCAACAAGAAAACAAACCACCCAATTTTTTTAAGGTGCAAAAGATTGATCAGACATATTACAAAGAAGATGGAAGGAAAATAAGCACATGAAAATGTTCAACATCATCACACTAGACAGAAATGCAACTTAAAACTATGAGATGCCATGACATTAGAATGGCCATAATAAATGGGGGGAACTGGAACTCTCATACAATTGCTGCGGGGAATGCAAAATGGTATAGCCACTAAACAGTTTTTTCTAAACAGTTTGGCAGTTTCTTACAAAGTTACTCATATACTTACCATATGCCCACGAATTCTAGATATTTATCCTAAAGAAATGAAAATCCAAACAAAACACCTGTATATGAGTGCTTATAACAATAGGTATTTGTAATCACCTCAAAACCTGAAACCAACCCAAATGCCCCTCAGCTGGTGAAACAAACTATCCATTGGGAATCTATACAATGGAGTGCTACTCAGCAATAACAAAGCAGCAAACAACTGGTCACACAACACTTGGATGAATCTACACTAAGTGAAAGAAACCAGTCTCAAAGGGTTATCTGTGTGATTTCATTTGCACGGCATTTGGGGAAAATGAAAAACTACAGAGAACTGATCAGTGGTTTCCAGGTATTAAGAGTGGAGCGGGATGGGGGTAGGGGGGAGTATTCTATATAATAAAAGGGTAATATGTAAATTGACCCTAACAGCAGAACCACTGGGAATGAATGGTCACTATGACACACACTGACCACCAGGGGGCAGACACTCAATGCAGGAGCTGCCCCTGGTGGTCAGTGCAGTCCTACAGGGGGAGTGTGCTCAGCCACAAGCTGGCTGATGGCTGCCAGTACAGCAGTGGTGGTGGGAGCCTCTCCTGCCTCCTTAGCAGCACTAAGGATGTCTGACTGCAGCTTAGGTCTACTCCCCACTGGCAAGTGGACATCCCCCGAGTCCGCCCAGGCTGCCAGAGGGATGTCTGACTGCCAGCTTAGGCTCGATCACCCGGGGAGCGGGCATAAGCCAGCCGGTGGACATCCCCTGAGGGGTCTCAGACTGTGAGAGGGCACAGGCCGGGCTGAGGGACCCCCTTCCCCCCCTCAAGTACACAAATTTTTGTGCACCTCGCCTCTAGTTTGACTATAAAGGGGGAAGCATGTGGCAGGACTTCATATCCTGAAGAAAAGGGGAACCACTGAAGGTTGATATATGACAATGCAGTCTTCACTTGGGCTGCAGTGAGGATAGGTAGGTGGGGACAAGACTAAAGAGACAGAGAAAAAAAATAGGAGAATGTTGGCAGACATTTAGATGAAGCATGAAAATGGCCTGACTAGGATAGTAGAGACGGTGATGGGAAAATATGGACACATTTGTGAGGGATATGGGATTATGAATCAATGGGGTTGCTCACTCACTGACTGACATGGAAGTAATTATGCAGGAGGGAGAGGCAGGAGTCAGAGATGATGCTCAGGTTTCTGGTTGTGTCTACTGAGTGCATCATGGATGCTGGTGCAATTCGCAGAGATCGAAAACACAGAAAAATCCCCTTCCAGATAGAGACGAGAGGCAGTGATGCCTCTTACCTGATTTTTCCATGTCTGACAATAAAAGAGCGAGAACTGATTTAATTATATTTATTGGGGAGAAATGTCCTAAAAGAGCATAAAATGTAAATCCCGAAACATAAAACAAACAAACCACCATGCACAAAAACAAAAGCAACACAAACCTAACTTTACGGATACATCTCCACTCTGTCTGCTGTCATGCTTCATGTTACTCAGGGCTTCCATCAGCTCTTGGCGATTTCTTTCAGTTTTGTTTTTTAAACGTTGAAATTTTTCCTTAAACTCCAAAATATGGTTTCTACAATTAACTAACTGATTACCTGCAAAGAAAACACATATGTATATGTTTATATATGTAGCAATGGTATCATATAATTTTCATAATATATAACAAAAATATAAAATATATGCTTCTCTATAGCTATATATCTAGTACTAAATGTGTGTATATGTGTATGTATAGTGCTATATACATATGGTATATATCTAATATAATAAAAGAGAAACATGCAAATTGACTGTTACCACCAGCCAATCAGAGAGGCTGTATGCAAATTAACCTAGCCAAGATGGAGGCCAACAGCCATGGAGTTAGAGCAAACCAAAGGCTTCTGTTGCAACTGCCTGCCTAGGCTGGCTGAGCCTCTGCTCACAGCCACGCCCACCAGCCAATCAGAGTGGCTGTATGCAAATTAACCCAGCCAAAATGGAGGCCAACAGCCAAGAGCAAACCAAAGGCTTCTGTTGCAACTGCCTGCCTAGGCTGGCTGAGCCTCTGCTCACAGCCACGCCCACCAGCCAATCAGAGTGGCTGTATGCAAATTAACCCAGCCAAGATGGAGGCTGGCAGGGCGGCTCTGCACTGGGAGCCTCCACGGCCGGCTGGCATAGCTGTGCCAGGTGTATCAGCTCAGTGGGAAGGGGGGGTCTGGCCTGGGGCCTCCTCGGGGCATCCAGGAGCAGCTGTCCTGGGTCTGCTGCCTAGCTCCGCCCCTGGGAGCCTCCGAGGGGTATCCAGGAGCGCCTGTCCCGGGTCCACTGCCTGGCTCCACCCCCTGGAGGCCTCCCCAGGGCATGTAGAGCATGGGGCCTCTGCAGGGTGTGCAGGAGCAGCCGTCCTGGGTCTGCTGCCTGGCTTTGCCCCCCGGGGGCCTCTGCGGGACATCCAGGAATGCCTGTCCTGGGTCCACTGCCTGGCTCTGCCCTGGGGGCCTCTGCAGGGTGTCCAGGAACACCCGTCCAGGGTCCGCTACCTTCATCCGCCCCCCAGGGGCCTTCTTGGGGGC
>PVJC01012602.1:0-39449 GCA_004026665.1 Murina feae | reverse complement strand
ACACACACACACACACACACACACAGCCTAGGCAGGGGCATCTGGGCGGAAGTGGGTCCTGGCACAGGGCTACGTGGTGTGAAGGCCCTGGTCAGTTGGTCATCTGGGGAGATGGGGGAGTTGAGATTTCTGAGGTGGTTCAGGCTCATGCAAAGGAGTCTTGCCAAATAAAATGTTAGGCACAAATGCAAACAAAATTGAGGTTTTTGTTTTAATCTATCACCGCCCTCTCCGCCCTGTTTTCTGGAGTGGAGTTATTATGAAGAAGAGTCAGAGAATTCGTTACTAAAATAATACAGGAAAGTTGTTGGTGAGAGGAAGTTATCAGACAATCAGAAAGCTTGGAAACCTCCACCTGGGCACACAAGTGGAGTTCCTTAGGGTCTAGTGAGGCCCATTCAGGAGACAGCCCTGCCCACAAAGGCAGAGGGGCAGGGAGGATGAAGGGTGAGGGTTTGGGAGGGAGAGCAGAGGACAGAGCTCTGAAGGCAACTCCATGGGGAAAAGGAACAGCCATTCCAGAGCATCCTGAGTGTGCGGCTAAGGGAGAGCAAGCCTTCTGGGTAGCAGGCTGGTCTCAGTCCTCAAGCTTAACTCAGAGGCTGCCTGGGCTTGTCTGGCCCCTGGAAGGGCAGAGGGTGCAGAGTTGACAAGTCCACTGCTCACCCACATTCCTCTCCTTCTGTCTGGGGCTGACAATTCCAGTCAGTCCTGAGCTCATGGCTTTGAATCTGGACAGGCCTTGTGGCCCTCCTCAGTGAAATGTTCCAGATAGCCACCTCCAGGGAGGAGAAGGGATGGGGACACTGCTCAGCCCCCTGTGGGTGCCCCACCCCCACAGCCCTCGTAGGCTAACTGGCCTAAAAGCAGGACCACCTTGTCTCTCAAAGGCTGTGGAGTTTATTGGGAGGCGTTCCCAACGTGTCTCTCGTCAAGAAAGTGCTGAACAGGTTCTGACAGGCCTGGCTTTGTCCCCGCTTCTAAGACAAAGCCAGAGGGTGGGGGCCACCAGATGGGTAACTGTACCCAGGGCCTGTGTGGACTGCCCTTGTGTCACCAGAAGGGACGGGAGGAGGTGGTAGGTTCACTGCTGCCCGGAGCTGGGAGATGAAGGTCTAACATGGCCAGTTGGTGGCCATGTGACCATTCAAGGAGGCAAGAGATTAAAAACCACAGGGCTTCAGGGACCGGGGCTCTTAGGTTGGTTAAGTAATTACTGGGGAGACTAACGTGGTCCAGCTTTTTGGGCACTGATCAGAGTACTAGCAATTACACCAGTGTGCCGCACCAGCATGGCCAAGGGTGAACTTGAGGGGTGGCAAAGGATTTAGAAAAGACAGACAAGAGAATGAAAGCTGGGTCTCCGTGGGATGCTGCTTCTCTGAATGAGAGACAGCGACAGCAAGCCAAGTCTTTATTTTATAGCCAGATTCCGCAAGGTAGAGTAAGGGCGTGGTCACGATGTTAACAATGTTCTAAGCTACTCAGTTACATGCACCTGGACTCTATCAAGCCCGCATCGCTCAGACACAAGGGGCCACGGGTTCAGACCATAAGATCAAGCTTACAACTACAGCCTTTGGCTATAATTGTGCTGGGAGGGCTTTGCCCTCCAAGCTGGGACTTGCACGTGGCTTTGCCACCAGAGGACTGTGCCCTCTCTTTAGTCCGAGGCTTGAACCTGTCCAAACACTGTAGCCGCTCTCCACACACCAGGACAGGAATTAGCCAAGACTGTCCCAGGCAAGCAAAGACATGCGGTGACCATAATTGTGAACGAGTGCTGAGGAAGCGGTGATCAACCTGCCCAGAGCAGTGCCTGTAAACTCTCTGTGGTGAAGAACTATTATTTCTCAATCTACTATGGTTGATCTGCCCAGGAAGCCAGGCTGTCATAACAAATATCACAGGTTGGGCGGCCTAAACACCGGAACTTATTTTCTCACAGTTCTGGCGGCTGGAAGTCTGAGATCAAGGTGTCAGTGGATCGATTTCTCCAAGGCCTCTCTCCTTGGTTTGCAGATGGCCGTCTTCTGCCAAGTCCTTACATAACGTTTCCTCTGTGCACAGCCCATGTCTGTATCCAAATTTCCTCTTCATAAAAGGACACTAGGCATAGGAATAAGGGCCCATCCATATGTCCTCATTTTACCTTAATTTGGGGTGGAATCATGTAAAGAGCCCCTTTAGTTGTGCTAACAGCAGGCCAGAGAGCACCACTGTGGTGAGAAAAAGAGAGATAATAGGACCTTTTATTTGTGGACTATGAAGGCCTGAGCTGACCTGAGACCACTTGATATGCAAATCTAAGTGATGACATAAGTAAATTGTAATAAGGCCAAGGAGCAAATCTAAAAGGAACTCTATTCTGGTACATGAAATAAAGTGAAACTAGACCACCATCTTACACCATACACAAGAATAAACTCATAATGGATAAGAGACTTAAATGTAAGTCATGAAACCATAAAAATCCTAGAAGAAAACATAGGCAGTAAAATCTCAGACATCTCATATAGCAGAATTTTTGCCAATACATCTCATAGGGCAAGAGAAACAAAGGAAAAGATAGGCAAATGGGACTACATCAATCTGAAAATCTTCTGCACATCAAAAGAAACCATCCTCAAAATGAAAAGGGAACCTGCTGTATGCGAGAACATATTTGCCAAGGATACATCTGATAAGTGTTAATTTCCAAAATATATTCAAAAAAAGGAAAACAATTCAGTTAAAAAGTGGACAAGCGCCCTAACTGGTTTGGCTCAGTGGAGCAGCAGCCTGCGGACTGAAGGGTCCCAGATTCAATTCCTGTCAAGGGCATGTACCTTGGTTGCAGGCACATGCCCAGTAGGGGGTGTGCAGGAGTCAGCTGATCAATGTTTCTCTCTCATCCATGTTTCTGACTCTCTATCTCTCTCCCTTCCTCTCTGTAAAAAATCAATAAAATATATGAAAAAAAAAGTGTGCAAAGGACCTGCATAGATACTTCTCCAAAGAGGATATACAGATGGCCAAGAGACATATGAACAATGCTTATAGTCACTAATCATCAGTGAGATGCAAATTAAAACTACAATGAGGTATCACCTCACACCTGCCAGAATGGCTACCAACAATGAATTGACAAACAACAAGAGCTGGTGAGGATGTGGAGAAAGGGCAACCTTAGCACACTGGTGGTGGGAAGGCAGACTGGTGCAGACATTATGGAAAATAGACACTCCCACACGCTGATAGCATTGGCCTCACTCACATCTGCTGACAGCCTGGAACGATTTGGGCTGGTGCTAGCAGGGGTGCAAGTGGGGCCAGCACCATCAGTGGGTGCAAGTGGTGGCTGCTGCCCTGATTGCCTCTCAGGAGCAGGGAGAGGTGGAGAAGCCCTGAGGCCGGATTGGGACCAGCAGCCACAGCTCACATCCACTGACAGTGCTGGCAGTGGGTGTGAGCAGGGCCAGCGCCGGCAGAAGGTGCAAGTGCCGGGTGGGATGGCTGGGCATGGGAGCAAAGAATTTTCAGTAACCACCAGAGGCTTGTCCCGATATTAGTGACTGACACCCTGCCTTGGTCTGATGCCCTCACTCACCTGCTCCACCATCCCACCGTGGCTGATGCCCGCCATGTTCCGCACATGCCCCCTGGTGGTCAGTGCACATCACAGCGACTGGCATTTGGTTGTTTGGTTGTTCGGTTGTTCTGTCATTTGGTCTATTTGCATATTAGCCTTTTATTATATAGGATATGCATAACTCATGGACACAGACAATAGTGTGGTTGAAGGTCTGGGGTGGAGCAGGGCCTAGGTAGAGAGGGGTAAAGAGGGGGGAGGGATGGGGGACATCTGTAATACTGTCAACAATTTTTAAAAAAGAAAGAAAACTGAAAATAAACAAATAAAAAATAAAAGGAACTCTATCCTTACCCTTTTATGGGGTCCCTAGTGAAATGGCCACCACTTCCTGGTATGCGGATTAAACGCAGTATCTCTTGGCTACACGCAGTGATAGGCTGGGTGACAAACAGTGCCATGACAGGTAAATACAGTAGCATTTCCTGGAGTCATATCATCACAGAACAGGAAATTTAAAAGATGTTATTCACACACGGAAAACTTAAAGCAACTAAAAGGATTACTGCAAAATCTGTCAACGGGAAGAAAAAAACAAATAAGAAATGGGTGTAAAATCCAATGGTGAATAAAACATAAAATAGTTGAATTTAAGTTGGAGACCAGTCATGAAAGTCAAATTTAGAGAGATTTGATATTATTAGTATTTCCCTGATAAATTGGGATAGTTCCACTGTGTCCATTAACAGGAAGTAAACCCCAAGTGACCCAGGGTCAACGCTGTTAGGGTTGCTGAAGGAGGACTGCATGAGGCCAAAAGTGATACAGGATTATAAATGTAGTAGGTCATCTGAAGACCAGATGGGCTGAACCCCCAAATGGCATCAGCACCCAGGGATGGGGAGTCAGAGGTTTTAACGGGTTCTAGGAGGGCTTTTTCAATGGGGAACTCTCTGGTCAGAACTCTCTGGGAAAGTCCGGAGGGGAAAGATAATGGTCTTAGCCATTGGAATGTGGTCTAAGTGAAAGGGAATGTTGGTTGTGAAGTGGTCTAAGGTAAGTTTCCAAGGAAGGGGCGATGGATTCAATTATTTGATCAAACATCCCAGCCTTTTTGTTTTATGGCTTCCTGTAGAGGGGAAATTCGAGATCATAGGGGGATGGGCTTTGATTGCAGGCGGCTGGAACACTATACACATGCCTCATGGTTGGAGTGAGAAGTTGTAGCAGCCTGATTTCCCCGAGAGACTGATTGGTGAAGGCTCAAAAGTGGTCCTGAAGGAAAGATGAAAAATGGCGCAGAATACATGGGCCAAAAATGAGAATGCAGAACAGGAATGTTAATGGTCCCGTGAAGGGAAGTAGCCAGATATACCAATTTATCTTCTTTACTAGGAGTTCCATGAATTTGATTGACGTTCCCTAACCTCTCTGTTAATTTTTGGGCAGCATCCCTGACTTGGCCAGACTGATTGACATAAAAACAACATCCTTCCTCTGGTTAGGATTTTGGAGGGTGACAGCTGCTAATGAGTCTCTCTGATCCTGAACTGAAACTAAACTTTTGGCAATGTTATCTAGGCTTTCTTGTAGGTCCTGAGACAGGATTTCAAAATGATAGAGCCGTGGTTAGGCTGCCTATGCCAGTCCTGACACCTGCTGTGATGCTGAGGGTCATGAGGAGAGGAGTTATCTGGACTGCCCTTTTGTGTTGCATTGATGGGTTATGCGGACAAGTAAAGACTGATTATTGGGGCTACACCTACACTGGGCAAGAGGAGAGGAGAGTACAGGTTCCTGTCCAGTCAGGAGACAGAGGTATGTGTTTTCCCCACACAGGGAGAAAAATCCCTGATCAGGGAGACAAGCTGAAAGGTATGGAGAGAAAAGGTGGACTAATAGGTATGAGGTTCCTTTTCCCGGTTCCGCGTTCCAAACCAAGAGGGTAGTCGCCATGACACTTACCAGTAAGAGGTACCTGATGAGTGGTTGAGATTCTATAGCCGAGAAAGTGGGCAGGAATGCTAGAATGGGCTGTTATCCATGGGAAATTGAAAGAGAAGGAAAGGAGCCATTGAAGCCTTGGGCCTGGATGGTTAGGTAAGAAGTAAAATGGATTAGCTATAGGAGCTAACCATTGGCTTCAGGAAGACCTGGTAGTCAACCGTCGGGACCAATGGCTGGTCGGTAGTTGTAGTTTAACTGTGGTGTTGCAAGCTGGTGACGGGAGAAGGCCTGTTGTTATATTGCCCTGTGACCTTGTAAAGCATCGAGGGGCTTGGGCGATTAGTGGGGGTGTGTAGAGTGATAGGACCTGTATCTGGGATGGAGGAAGGAGCTACCTTAGTAAGAGATCGACTATAAGTACGGGAAAAATGGGGGGGCTTGATGTGCTTGTAGGATAATTACCTAGAAGCGTGTCTGCCTTTTCGAGAAATAGAGTTCCCTTTTCCTTTTTATAAGCTAGAGTGCTTTTTGCCTAGTTCTGTCTCTTGGTTGGTATAGGGATGGTGGTGTACACTGAAGAGAAGAGGGAAGGGCAGAGCCAGCAATTCCTGGCTAGGGTTGGATTGGTCTGGTTTAGGAGGAAACGGGTAAGGTTAAGTGTTCGTTCGAGATGAGAGAAGGTGAGAAAATCCGTTATGGGAGTAGGAGAGGAGGGTTGGAATAGGATGAGACAGAGAGATAACCCCCACGTCCAGGGCCACGGTTGTCCCAGGGGGAGGGAAAAGGAATGCTTGGGACCGAGAGAGAAGGAAATTGGTCCCATGGGTAATTGAAGTCCCCTTGCAGAAGGGAGTCCCATAGCAAGTGAGAATCCTGCTGCGACGGGAGAGGGGGGCAGTAACTAGGACCTGGAGGATTTGGATTGGGAAGAGGTGGGTTTTCAGGGAAGTTGGGGTTGGTAGGGCAAAATATAGGGGCATATACAGGGGTGCTCACTAATTCGTCCTCTTCTTCTGGGATGCAGGTAAGGTGGAGTCTGATGGGCCCGATCTGGTGACTGTGATACTTAGGTGACTTCAGTTCACCCAATGGTGGCGATGGTGGCATTCTAGGGACGGGGTTTTAATGTGGAAAGGTGGAACCATGAGGTATGGCCAGACAGGTTAGGTGCAGTAGGCTTGTTAGGGGTACCTGATAAGGACCTTGCCGTTGGGGCTGTAAATTATTTGTGGATGGATTGCCTTTAGGAGGACCCAGTCCTCTGGCTGTAGAGGAGTAGGGGGTGTCTCCCATAAAAGGTCAATGGAGGACCTGGCCAGCATGTTCTCTCAGTAACTGTCAGACGAGATTTGAAATGGGGACATAGTCTCCTCAGGGGTCTCTGTGGAAGGGAAATTTCCTAGTAAGAAGCGTCTTCCATATATGAGTTCAAAGGGACTAAGAAAGGAGGGTGCAGAGATGGAGGGTTGCCAGAATATGCATAAGGGCTAGAGGTAGAGAGTAGTCCAAATTAAATTTGGGATTTAATTTAGTTAGGAAAGAGGTAAGGAATTCGCCTTTTCTGCCTTGCCTGAAGACTAGGGCTGGCCGGTAGAGGGTGTGTAAGGTCACTGGATGTTCAGAGTAGAGGAGGCCTGTGGAGCTGAGATATGAAAGCAGGTCCATTATCTGATTGTGATGATTGTAATGTAATAGTGGGGAGGCTGAATCTGGGGATGATATACTGAATGAGAGTTTGTGTGACCTTGGAGGACTTTTCAGACGTGGGGAGTGCTTCTAGCCTGAGAAGGTATCTACTAGGGTTAAGAGATGTTTGGTTCTTTTTTTGGGGGGGAGGCATGTGGGTGAAGACAATTTGCCAGTCTTACCCAGGGATTTGGCCTCTTGCCTGATGAGTGGGGAAAGAAGGAGGTGGAACCTGTCCTTGAGGAGATACTGAGTAACAAGTAGAACAGGTTTTAGTGATAGCGTGCAGGCGGGAGGCTAGGCTAGGATATGTGATGAGGGGTTTGGGGAGTTGTAAAAGTGGTCTGAGTCCCATATGTAGGGAATTGTGAATAGCCCGTAAGATTTCACGGGCCTGTCCCTGTGGAAGGATATATTTTCTCTGAAATTTTAACCACGGATCTTCCTAAATAGCCCCAAGAGCTAGCAGGGACTGAAGTTCCTCCGGCCTGTACTTGGGTGTTAGATGAGGTATAGCTAAGAGCTGGGGAGATAAAGGCTTCCTCTGAGCGCTGCTGTGCCTCCTGGTCCGATTTGTTATTTCTCTGTATTACGGGATCAATCTTGATTCGGTGTCCTTTGCAGTGTCTGACTCTTAAGAAGGCTAGAAAAGGGGGCAGAGGTTCCTAAATACCAAGCAGGAAGACCTGTTGGGGTTTCAGTGATAGTATCAAGGACTGTGAATGAGCCGTGGAAATACAGAAAGTCTAGGCTCCAACCTAAGAACTTAAGCTACAGGGGAAAGCCTGCGCAGGGCTCCTTTTGCTTACTAGGAGAGAAGGGGTCCCTTCGATGTCAGGGGCGATCAGGTCCTGCCTCACTGGACAAACATTTCTACAACTTTCACAAACCTTTCTACCCATTCAAAAATAACCAGCTTTAGCCCTAGCTGGTTTGGGTCAGTGGGTAGGGCATTGCCCTGCGGGCTGAAGGGTTGCGGGTTCAATTCCAGTCAAGGGTACATGCCCATGTTGCATGCCCAGTAGGGGGCATGCAAGAGGCAGCCGATCAATGATTCTCTCATCATTGATGTTTCTATCTCTCTCTCCTCTCTTTCCTCTCTGAAATAAAATAATAAATAAATAAATAAATAAATAAATAAATAAACAAACAAACAAACAAACAAACAAACACACTCTTGCTCAGCTGGTGTGGCTCAGTGGTTGAGCACCAACCTATGAACCAGGAGGTCACGGTTCAATTCCTAGCCAGGGCACATGCCCAGGTTGTGGGCTCGTTCGTTCCCCAGTGTGGGGTGTGCAGGAGGCAACAGATCAGTGATTCTCTCTCATCCTTGATGTTTCTAAATCTCTCTCCCTCTCCCTTCCTCTCTGAAATCAATAAAAATATTTTTTAAAAAATATTTATATGTTTATGATTTAACCCAGCAATACTCCAAAGCTTTTAAGTTACCAAAGACTTTGGAAAATTATGTATAGGCCTATGAGGCTGGAGAAAAGGCAGGGGAAGCAGGGAGCCAACCCTGCAGCAGTTACCAGGACCCCTAGCTTCTTGGATTAAATAATGCCACATTTTTCCTTAGAGATAACATGCCAAGGTTTGGGTGATAATAAGTTTTGTAGTAAAGAAAGTTGTTCTTGCCTGGCCAGTGGGCTCAATGGTTGAGTGTTGACTGATGAATCAGAAGGTCATGGTTCAATTCCTGATTAGGGCACAAGCCTGGGTTTCAGACTCGATCCCCAGGGGGGTGTGCAGGAGACAGCAGATCAATGATCCTTTTTCATTATTTTTGTTTCTCTCTCTCTCTCCCCCCCTTCATCTCTGACATCAATAAAAAATCTAATCTAATAAAAGAGTAATATGCAAATTGACCATCACACTGAGACTCCTAAGCCACGCCCGCCAGCCATGCCCTCAGCCAATCAGAGCAGCTGTATGCAAATTAACCCAGCCAAGATGGAGGCCGGCAGCCACGGAGCTAGAGCAAACAGGAGGCTTCATTACCTGCCTAGGCCTCTGCTCAAGATAACAAAGTTTTAATTATAGAAGATAAATAAACCCCAGAAACCTGATTCCAGCCAGCCTTGCTGGGACATTGGGTCAATGGGAGCTGTGGGCAGCCTGAAAATGGCCCTCAACCCCTCATCCAGGCTGGCCACACCCCAGTGGGGTGAGGGTTCCCACTGGGGGACTTGGCCAGCCTGCAAACAGCCATCAGCCCCTCACCCAGGCTGGCCAGGCATGCCAGCAGGTGGACATCCCCCGAGGCATGCCCTGTGAGAGGGCACAGGCCGGGCTGAGCATCCCCCCCTCCCCCGCCGAGTGCACAAATTTTTGTGCACCGGGCCCCTAGTATTTTTTTTTAAAGGATGTTGGCTTACCTGCCAACACAATTGTTACTGGAGGCTCTGTCCTGGTGGGGCCTTGTCAGGACCTGGGCAGCTTCAGTTTTCGGTGGCCAATCCCAGGAGGTCTGGAAGCTCCAAACGGGATCCAGAGGGCAGCCTTCCTGGACTGACTGAGGTTGACCTGGAGGGGTCAGACCACAGTCTGATTTCCAGTGGTCTTCTCTTCCACACCTTGGGCAGGACCCAAGGGGGTCTTGGGTTTTGGCAGGACTTGGCCCAGTGTCCTTCCTTCTTGCATCTGAAGCACGGGCCCGGAGAAGGCTCAGCCCCTGACTTACCCTCGGTTGGAGGACCGGCACTTGGTTTGGGGTTCATGAGAGCAGTGGCCAGGAGCTGGAAGGCCTCCCTCTGGGCCTCAGCCTTGGCCTGCTCTCGCTTGTGTTTTTGGATTTGGGTCTCCTCGTCTCTATTATTAAAGACCTTAAAGGCCAGGTTAACTAAGTCTTTCTGAGGGGTATGTGGGCCTGTATCTATTTTTCTAAGTTTACGGTATATGTCGGGGGCCACTTGGAATATAAAATGGGTGCTCAGAAGGAGGGTTCCCTCTGGGAAAGTGGGCCTAAGGTGGTACATTTCTGTGAGGCCTCCATGATGTGGGAGAGGAAGAGAGCCCTGAGTGATTTCATGAAGTTTGTCGTAGTTAATGGGAAGCCTTTTTGAGTCCAGCAATGAGACAGGTGATCATATGGATACACAGCCTGCACCCTGGAGAATGAACCAGGTAGTCCCATCTCTGACAAGTTCAGGGATCACGTCAGTGCCAACCAGGTTGGCCACTGCATCCTGTCTACGGAGGGCCTCAGCATGGTCCTGAGCTGCTCGCCAGATGCGCTCCTCCTTTGGGGTCAGAGAGGAGGACAGGATGACATAGATGTCCTGCCAGGTCTGGTCATTGGACTGGGTCAGGTACTCAAATTCCTCGATAAAAGGGAAAGGAAAAGGAGGTCAGTTCCTGCTCCCTCCCTCAGGAGTACAATGGGTGCAGGAATAGAAGCGGCTGTTGAGGAAGGCAGCCTTTGGGTGGCCCGAGAGCGAGGGCTAGGTGGGGAAAAGACTGTATTGGAGCTCGGGTCCTCAGGATTTGGGCTCTCAGGGGCCCTTGGGGAAGGTGGTCTCTGGTTGGATCTGGGTTTGGGGAATCTACTGCAGGTGAGGGAGGGGGCACAGAAAGGGGTAGAGGTCTGCTGGGTCAAAAGTAGATTCAGAATCAAGAGCTAGGGATATGATGTTTTGTGTAAATCACACAATGTCAAAGTTGAAAGTGCCATTTTCAGGCCTTTGAGACTCTATCTAAATTATATTGTGGCCAAACAGTGTTATAAAAGAAAAGGAGGTGCTGGGGCCTGATCTTCACCCTGAGTCTAAGGTGATCAAGATTTTTAAGGACACAGCCAAGAGGGGTCACTTCAGTGGGTATGGAGGGAGTGTTCCCCTTGATCAGGCGAGTAAGTCTATCTGTGAGTGATAGATCACAAGTCCAGAGGTGACTATTTAGGGCAGGCGTCCCCACTGCTAAACAAATCACCATGATATTTGATCAGACCTAACAAACACAAGTACCTGAGGCATCAAGCACAGCGTATGGGCAAAGTGAGAAGCCCTTTGGAGAAGGCCCCTGAGGCATTCTGCCCTGGGGAACGATGACTGGGCCTGTGTGTACAACCTCCAAGACCTGCAACTCGAGGTCGCGCATGCAGGACACCAGTCCAAGGCTGGCAATGAGAGAGATGAGCAAGAGCGTCACCAGGGCATGAGAGTGGAGGTGGGGGTTGGTCTCTCAGACTCCGGGGGTCACTGTTCATCAGCATCACCACTTGACCTTGACCCTAGCAATGGAACTAAATTGGGAGATTGCTGGACTTCGCAATTCTCATAGAATTCGTCTCTTTGGACTAAATAACCCCCTAGGACTCTTGGACAATTCGTGGAGAGAGTGGGGCAGCCCCAAGAGAGACTGAAATTCTGCTAATGAGAGAATGTGGTGCTTGAGTGAGTCATCAGAGAAACAAAGCAGATATGTCTACCTTGTCCTGTGCACCATCTTGATGAAACAGATCATCCTCCTTACCTGGACTCATGAAGCATTTATAACATCTGCTACTTTGCCAGGCCCTTTCTTCTGGACACTGACTGTACCAAGGTGGATAAAATAAAGGTCTAACCTCCAATGAACTCAAAATATTTCCTGGATAAGATAGCCTAGTAAACAGTAAAACGGAATATGACAAATACAGGGACAGAGGCTGTGTTTGGGAGGAGACAATAAACAAAGAACAAGTGAAATATGTAGCATGTTACCTAGTAATCAATGCCCTGGGAAAAGAGAAAGCAAGGAAAGAAGCCATGTGGGAGGGGAACACTGCTCTTGTAAACAGGATGCTGACATGGTCACATTTGGGCAAAGACCTGTAGGAAGTGAGGGCAGTGAGCCATGCAGTCACATGGGGGAAGAGGAAGCTGCAAGTGCAAAGGCCCTGGGGCAGGAGCATGGCTATTGTGTTCCACAAGACAGCTGGAGGCCAAAGTGGCTGGAGCACAGGGAGCAAGGAGAGGAGAGGTAAGAAGGAAGACCAGAAAGGTTATGTCATTTCCTTAAGTAAAGTAAGGAGTCATCAGAGGGTTTTGAATAGAAGAATGACATGATATGACTTAGGTTTTAAGAGAACCACTCTGGCCCTAGCCGGTTTGGCTCAGTGGACAGAGCGTCGGCTTGCGGACTGAAAGGTCCCGGGTTCGATTCTGGTCAAGGACATGTACCCTGGTTGCAGGCACATCCCCAGTGGGGGGTATGCAGGAGGCAGCTGATCGATATTTCTCTCTCGTCAATGTTTCTAAGTCTATTTCCCTCTCCCTCTCTCTCTGTAAAAAATCAATAAAATATATTTTAAGAAAAAAAGAGAAAACCACTCTGGCTGCTGTGCTGAGAATGGACTGGTCAGAAGCAGGGGGACTGGGTCGGAAACTATTACAGAAATCCAGGAGAAAGAAGAGAGTGGCTTGGGCCAGCATGAAAAGAAGTAGCCATTTATTTTAAAATATATTTTATTGATTTTTTTACAGAGAGGGGTGGAGAGGGATAGAGAGTTAGAAACATCGATCAGCCGCCTCCTGCACACTCCCTACTGGGGATGTGCCCGCAACCAAGGTACATGCCCTTGACCGGGATCGAACCTGGGACCCTTCAGTCCGCAAGCCGATGCTCTATCCACTGAGCCAAACCGGTCAGGGCAGAAGTAGGCCATTTTTGCACATAATCTGAAGATAGAATAGAACCAAAAGGACTTGCTGATGGTTTGAACTTAGAGAAAGAGAAGAGTCAAGGAGGATTCCACATTTTTGTTGTTAGTTTTTTTTAAAAAAACCAGGCTTATGGAGTAGTCTGCATACAGTAAAATTCACCATTTTTAGCGTATAATTCTGTAAGTGTTGATAAATGCATTCAGTTACATAACTACCACTTACCTCATGATAAAGAGCCGGTCCCATCACTGTTAAAAAAAATCCCAAATGGCCCTTTGTGGTCAATCCTTCCCCCATTCCAACCCCTGGCAACCACCCACCTGCTCTCCGTCCCTACAGCTTTGCCTTTTCCCCTGTGTCATGTAAGAGGCTACAGTGCGTAGCCTCTTCAGTTTGGCTTTTTCTCTTGCATTCAAGTCTGGAAGGAGGAGGAAGGTGGGAAAGGCTAACGTCCCTTTTATCAGGAAAAAACAGCTTCATAAGAAACCACCCACCAGAAATCTGCTTTCATCTCATTGGCCAACATTCAATCCCATAGGCCCTGACGACCTTGCCAGGGGTTGTAGAACAGAGCAGTTAGCGTTTCCAATCTCTAAGGTGGAGGAAGCGAAGGACGGGCGTGGGAATGGGTGTTGGCTGAGCCAACCAAAGAAGTCTGCCTCCTAGGGGAATGTTCTGGGATTACCTGTGTTTTTTCCACACTTTGGGATGCAGAGGGGAGGAGTCGGAGGTCCCAGGCTGGGGAGGGAAAGTCTCCTTCATGGTTAGAGATTTGAGGAAGGAGCCTGGGAAGGAGCAATAGCCAGACCTCACAGCCTGCAGCTAAGTCAGCTTCTGCTGTGATGACATTTGTCAATGTGGTGTCTCCACCCCTGCCCTGGGGAAGGTAAGAAGGACTCTATAAAGGGCTGTTCACTGTGGAAGGCCAGATGTGAGTGGAGGCATCTGCCTGGATGGGCACATTGGCCCTATTCCCACTGGAGGAGACTTCTGGAGGGAACAGCTGGGCAGGCCGAAGGGTCTTGTCTGCAGCTTCCAGAAGCAGGTGGTATCTGTGGAGCCAAAGCAGTGAGGCCTTCCCACCGAGAGTGGCCTAGATGTGGGGCCTGTTCCGGGGCCCACCTCCAACCAAGGAGCAAAGGGGCTCCCCTGGGGTATGCCCCTGCCAGGGCGGGGCCAACTACCTTTCCACCTCCTGGACCCCCCGTCCTGATTGGACGTCTTGGGGAGTCTTGGGGAATCCTGTCAAACTTTGGAGCACCTGCTCCCCACTCCAGGCCCAGCCTGTCTCAGGTTCCTCGAGATGGGTAGAAGGGTGGCCTCAGGTTCGGGGGCTTCCTGGAAGCTGACGATCCAACTCAGAGAAAACCCAGCTCACCCAGGAGCATCTGCTGTTTACGGGGCAGCTTCTCCACCCTGGCAGATATTTCTAGGCATCCCTTTCTCAAAGGCTTTTGTCAGCATGTCACTTTAAGGAGCTCATCTGTTTACTGAAGGGGTGGGAGGAGGGTAAGGAGAGCAGAGTGACAGGTAGAGAGAGGACTAGGTCACAAAGGGGAGGTCCTGGGATTCGGCTGCCACCCACTCACTCCCCAGGCTGGTTTCCAGGTGAGCAGGAGGCCAGGGTAGCATTTGTTTATTTATTTTAAGAAGAGCAACCCCACAACATTTTGTGTGATCTGGTAATGACCTAAGGGTGATCAAAACAATAGGAACAGACGTTGGAGCAAAATACTTCCAATAAAGGGAACCAACCAACGACCCCTGCACTCCCCTCCCCAAAACTCACCTCACGGCCTGGTTCTGGCGGGAGGCCCTCCTCTCTGTTAGCATGACTGGACCTAGCTGTTTCCTTGACTTGGTTTAGAAAGAATCTCTTTTGCGCGAACTATTCCAGGGGAGCGCAGGTGGCTAGGACAGGGGTCAGATTTGGGGACGGAGAGGGGAGGGAAGGAGAGGGGACAGGGAAAGCCTGGTCCAGGAGGAAGGAGGCCCAGCTGCAGAAGAGTGGACAGTGGAAAAGGCCATCCTAAGGGAACAAGAGTGTTAGCTGGGCCTCCTCGGGGCAGGAAGCTAGTGGCTTGGGACATTGCTCTCACCCCACCCCTGTGGGTGCAGGCAGGTGACTCAAGCCCAAGATGAGGCTGGGCCTAGAGCCCTGCTGTCTCATTGTTGTGCTCCTTCCTCCACAGGGAGGATTCACGGAATCAGCTGTGAGTCACTGGTGAGTCAGCTGCTGGGGGTGCGAGAGGCATGGCTGCCTCAGCTCCAACCCAGGAGTCAGGCCTCTGGGCGCAGGGGGAGTGGCGGCAGGGCCTGCAGCCACCAAACCCTTGGGGTCCTTTCCTGTGGCAGAGGTGGGTCTCCTGCCTTCTCTCCATGAAAGGACGGTGTAAAGGTCAGGGGTCAGGATGTTGAACCCCAGGTGGACCCCCCCCCTCCCGGTTCCCAATGTCCCCATACAAGGGCGGAAAAAACCAGGATCTGGGGAATAAATAATTTATTGACATTGGGGGAATAAATAAAATATATGGGCGGGATTACAAATAACTGTAAAAATCATTAACATATATACACACACAAAGGCACTCCCGGCCCCAGGGGTGTGGCCTGAGCCGGGGGCGCGCGCGTGAGGGCGAGGTCTCCCCGCGGACGCCTGCGCCCAGGAGAGGTAAATGGCTTATTTACAGCGGCGGAAAGCACGCGATCAGGCCGCGGGGCCGCCCCGGGCCGCCCTGCGTCCCCGGCGGATCCTCAGCCCCGCCGGCCCGCTCCCGTAGGCGTGTCCGCGGAGCTGCACCCCTTGCACGATCCTCTGCACCCAGGCGCGGTGCGCGGCCAGGCTGATGTAGACGCCGGGCCGGTTGCGCTCCGCGCAGCCCTCGCCCCAGCTGATGATGCCGGCCAGCAGCCAGGCGCCCTCCACCTGGCACATGAGGGGGCCTCCGGAGTCGCCCTGCGGAGAGGAGGGCAGGTTAGGGGCCCACGTAAGGCAGCGAGTGGGCACAGCCCAGGGTCCGACCCAGCGACGGCAGGCGGTTCCCTTTGTGGGGAGAAGGCAGTCTTCCATCCTGGAGGCCCAAGCACCTGAACTCCACCCCAGGCAGGGAGGGCCGGGTAGGACGTGCCCCCTGGGCTCACTTCTGCTGACAGACACCCTGTGCGAGCCCTCCTCCCTCCTTGGTGAGGCAGAGAGTATTGTTACCTGTTTCACGGATGGGGAACTGAGGCTCGGGAGGAAGACGACTTGCCCAAGTTGGCAACTACGGGCAGCAGCGTAGGAATTGCAACCAGGCCTTACCATGTCCAAGGCCAGGCGTTGAGTACTATTCTGCCATCCTCCGCCCAGCTCCCTGAGAGAGGGGGCTGGACACCTGAGGTGCCCAGTATATGTTGGACGGGTGAATAGATGGGTGACTGACAGAACCCGCTGGAGGCCTGTTCTACAAGCATCTAGGGGACTGCAGGCCGCAACTGGTTCTGGCAGAGGCCCAGGCAGCCAGGAGTCATCTCGGGGTAGAAGGTGGGGTGCTCACCAGACAGGCATCACGCTCCCCCTCCAGGTAGCCTGCGCACAACATGTCCTCAGTGATGGCTTCCTGCCCAGCTCCCCGCCAGTACAGGCGACCACAGATTTCCGAGTCGATGATGGGAACCTTCAGCTTCTGCAGGGTCTGAGGGTGGGGCAGGGGCACTGGGAGCGGGGAAGAGAGAGTCAGGCCTGGGAAGTTCTCCACGTCGCCTCAGCCCCTTCAGCGGCGCTTCTCAAAGGCTGATGCCTCGCCTCTGTCAGGCTCTCCAAAGAGGCCTGCGGAAAACCCCAACTCCAGGGCCCACCTCTGGGACCCACTGAAAGGGAGTGTGAGCACACAGCTCCAAGCTCCGAACTGTCAAGCAAGACCTCTGGTGCCCACAGACGGTTAGATCCCATGGTCCAGGTGTGTCCCGTCTCAGGCACTGCTTCACCCAGCATGGGGACTGCTACAGGCAAAGGACTCAATACATGAGCACTCAGTGCTGAATGTCATGAAAACTTAATTTCCTGACAGCCTGGAGGTGGGAGGAATTGTAGACACTCGCCACCCCCCGTCCCGCCCCGCACGCCACCCCCACAACCCATAGTTACAGTTCTCACAGAAGCCCCTAAGGACCATGGGGAGGCTGACATCTGACAATGGGATCTCGAGGTACCCCAAATGGTGTCCTTTCTCTTAGCTCTTCTGGAATCTGGTTAAAGTCCTATTTTTCTGCTCTTTTGTCCTTTCTTAGTCTCTCTCTCTCTCTCTCTCTTATCTTTTTCTGCTTCGCTGCCTCTTACCTTATCTCCTCTGCTTTGTGTTTCTAGATGATGTTTTCCAAACCCCCAAACTTAGTTTGCAACTACATTTTACAGTTACGGAGACTGTTTCCTCCTGGGAATTTTGCCTGCAATTACAGCATGCTGCCACCAGGGGTGCCATCCCCATTTTGGAATCTTGGGGCTGTTTTCACACATTTCTGGCATTCAGCCGGGCCCCACACCTGCCTCCTTCCGGCCACTCCTAGATCACTTAGTGTCTTCGTTGATCTGGCTCAGAACACGGCGGAAGATACTTTTAATTCAAAATGACCTAGGCTTCCACGATGCCACATCTTTGGATTGTAGTCCATCCTTTCGTCTGTCTGTCATGCTATGCCATTGGCCTCTAAGCTTTGCTGCCATGGCACCTGTGTCCCTTAGAGCCCACCACCCTCTGTCCGTATCCTCCTTCTCTGTCCCCAACCACATGGTAGAGAAGAAACGCACCTCCGTCGTGGACACTCCCCCAGCCTGCGATCCAGCAGTTGGTGTGCGGAGGGAGATGGATGGAGGAGTCAGGCAGGCAGATGGGCAGGATTCGCTCAGAAAACTGGATGGAGTGCTCGAGGCGCACCAGGGCGATGTCGGCGCGGGAGCCCTCCCTCCAGGAGTACACAGGGTGGGGAAGCGCCCAGGCAATGCCCACCTCCTGGGACCGTGCGCCAGGATTCTCCAGCTGCCAGGCGCCCAGCACCACAGAGAACTGGGACGGCTTGTTCAGAGTGCTGGAAGGAAGAGGACGGGGGTGGGGATGGGGATGGGGCTAGGCAGGAACCACTGATGGCCGGGAAGGGTCTGGGAGGGGTGTTTGGGGAAGAGCATGCGCAAGGAGAAGTCCCCACAAAAGCAAAAGGGCCTTCTGGGGAGGGGCAGGGTCGGTCCAGAGGGACCTAGACTGAACCGGCGATGGCAGCCACGGCTGTGTGAGGAGCCCCGGTGTGTGGGGGGCAGGAAGCTGGGGACTCGAGTGGAGGAGACTGGCTGTCATACCCCTTGAAGCAGTGGGCGGCGGTGACCACCCAGCGCCTGGTGAGCAGGGAGCCTGCACAGTGGTGGGTCCCGTTCTTCTGGATGCTCACAATCCAGGGCCACTCGGCGTCTGCGCTGTCCTCACCACCCACAATCCGGTTCAGCTGCTGCGGCTTCCCACAGGCTGGAGGGGCTGGCGGAGGAGGGTCCAGTTTTCTGTCATCCCCTCAGCATGGTCCTCGGCCCCTTCCATCTGCCCATCTCCAGAGGCCTGGGCTCCACTGCCTCTCCCTCTGCCCTGCACGTACCCCTCCTTTGCTAGGTCTTCCCCTGACCTGCTCTCCCTCTTCCTCTGCCCTCCCTTCTGGCTGGCCTTTCCCCTCCACTTGGTTCTCAGCCTTGCCCACAACTCTATTCCTTTTACCTTCTCGGCCATTTGCCCTTCTGGACTCGGCCATTTGGCCCTCTCTCCTCCACATCCCAGTCTCTGCTCTGCCCCCTGGGCCTCCTTTCCTGCCTGCTCTCTAAGTCAACCTCTGCCTCCTTCTGACCACCCCCCACAGACAGACGCGTAGACACTGCCCATCCCTTCAGACTTCCTCCTTTCCCCCTCCCCTCAGGGCGGTTCCTACTCACCAGGTGTCTTGGCAGCATTGAGGATGGCTGAGGACAAGAGAAGGAAAGGGTCAGGCCAGTCGGAGAGGAGGCCCCCAAGCGCCCAGCGTCCAGTGGAGTGGACCTCCCCCCAGGCCCAGTGGCCCTTTCTAGTCTCCGTTCCCAGGCCCCTCCAGATGGGCAGGATTCCCAGGTGGGGCAGTGCCTGGAGCCTGGAGGGCAGGGACAGAACCCTCGTGCTCTCATTGTGAGCTAAGGCTTGCCCATCCCACCAGCTTTCTCCAGCTTATGCCAGGATTCATCCCACCTGCGGGTGGCGGGGTTGGGGGGGAGCTAGCCCCCGGGGCCATCTCTCAGGGAGAGTGGGCACACACCTGACCCTCTCCGGCTTCCTCCCTCAGACCTAAGTCAGCGACCGGAGACTCCCTTCACCTCCAACCCCAAGCCCAAGGCCTGGATGCTGCTGCCCCAGAAGACGCAAGAAACAGGAGGGAGGGAGTCCTGACCAGTGTGGTTCAGTGGTTCCAAGGGGCAAAGGTTTGATTCTCTATCGAGGGCAGGTACCTGGGTTGCAGGTTGGATCCCTGGCCCAGGCGCATGCAGGAGACAACCAATCGATGTGCCTCTCTCACGTCTATGTTTCTCTCCCCCCCTACCCCCTGCCTCCCTCCCTCTCTCCCACTCTCTCTAAAAATCAATGGGGAAAATATCCTCCAGTGAGGATTAGCAAAAGAGGAAGGAAGGAAGGAAGGAAGGAAGGAAGGAAGGAAGGAAGGAAGGAAGGAAGGGAGGAAACAGGAGAGAAGGAGATGATGACAATAATGAATTTGGTCAATAATAACCAGCAGAGATGGAGCATATGAAACCTCTTAGCATCAGGGAGCAGTCAAATAACAGAGAGAGAGAGGGAGAGTGGGGGGTGTGAGGGGGTCAGGGAGGGGAGAGAGCATGGGAGGAGACTGGGTTCCGGCAGGCCCTGGAAGGAAGGTGGCTGAGTCTAGAGGGAGGAGGAGGTGATCCTGGAGGGGCAGAGAGGGAGGTGGAGAGGGAGGGGCAGCAGGTCCTCAGGACTCACCGGTGGAAGCCAGAAGCAGCAGGGAGGTTAAAATCCTGAGGCAGCCCCCACCCAGGGCTGGGGGGGTTCTGGACACAAGCATGTCCGGTGGGGGTGGGGCTGCGGCCTGGCCAGCTGTGCTGTGCAGCCACAGGAGTGTTCAGAGTTCCCTGCAGGTCACCCCTGGTTTTATCCTTGGAGGCGGAATGCTGTCGGACCAGTCCCCCCAGTGAGTGGCTCAGTCCCTGCCACTCGGGGCTGTAGGTCACCAGAAGGGGTGGGGCTGCCAGGAGGAAATGAGCCTTAACGGGAACTGGGGGGCGCTGGCTGAGACCCCTGCCTCTGAACTGGACCAGTGGACGCAGGCTCTGGATCTGGGGCTCAGGACACCAGCACCAGCTGTGGGCCCAGTATCTGCCCTCGGGAGGACAGGTGAGGGAAACTGGACCGTGGCCTTGACACTGGCTATGGAGTTGGGGGTGGGGCGGAGAGGACAGAGAAAGCTTCTCGTAGCTTGAAAGGAAGGGGGTCCAGGTGCTCAGACCCAGGTGGGTCCTCAGAAACAGGAGACTCAGGTATGAGGTCTTAGAGAGGCCCTAGGGCTTTAGGGAGAGGGGGGTGGGGTTAGGGGGACAGCCAAGGGGATTGCCCGAAGGCTCAGTAAGGCCACTGCCTCCAGGGGCCGGCTGACCTGACTCAGCCAGGAGACCTAGCCCAGCCTGGGGCTCTGGGATCCCGTTAACCCACTTACTGGGAAGCCATGAATCAGGCCCCCAGTGGCTGCCAGTCCTGGGGCGACCTTCCTGTGGGCCCTGCCACTCAGAAGCTCTAGGACTCACCCTGCTCACCCTTCACCTGCACTCCCAGGAAGCTTGAGTGGGCAGGGCCAGCCAGGTGCTTGTGCTTATGACGAGGAGGCTGCCTGGAAAGGGCTGAGAGGCAGGGTCTCCCTCACTCTGCCTCACCCCTGAGCTCCTGGAAGCCTCTCCCTGCGGGGGTCAAAGGGCCACTGCGCTGCAAGTGCGGGAGGAGCCCAGGTCCGGTGTTGGACCTGCTCCACCCCCTCCTCCTTCGGAGCCTGCCCTGCCCTCCTGACCCCGAGACCCCCACCCTGAGGGCAGGTCTTCCCTGACTCAGTGCCCTCACTCGACTCCCCACCCTAAGCCGGAGGAGCAGGCTGCTTCCTCCTCTGAAGCAGACCTGCATCTCTGCCCCTTCTTTCACTTTGTCAACAAACAACCTCAAGCTGGGCCCTTGCTACCCTAGGGAGCCGGCAAGACCAGTAACAACAGCAGCTGGCAGTTCTTAGTGCACCAGGCGTCACCTCGCTTTATCCTCAAATTCCCTTATTACTATCCCATCCTGCTGATGAGGAAACAGGCCACTTAGAAAGGTTAGTGACTTGCCTCAGGTCCCCCAGCTGGTGAGTGGTGGAGCTTGGAGTTGAAACCTGAGCCTGAGGACAGACAACTGGACTAGACTCAGTGGAGCCTAGGGACCTCGGTCCAGTGGATGGAGACAGACAACTGGACTAGACTCAGTGGAGCCTAGGGACCTCGGTCCAGTGGAGGGGACAGGGGTCATCTGTGAGCGTGGGTGGGGGCCTCAGGAGCCCAGAGGAAGCACCTGACTCCGCTCAGGGAGCCAGTGAAGGCTACCCAGGGCCTTGAAAAGGAGGCCTGGACAGTAAGTTGGAGGTGGCCCTGCAGAGGCATGGGAAGAGGGTCAGCACTCCCTCCCTCTGCAGAGTAACTCTGGGGCTGGGGTGCAGAGGGGCAGGGTGCTGGGAAAGGGCTGGGGGCTGCTACATCAGATCCTCAGCTCACCCCAGCTGAATCAACATGTTCTCCCCCAAAGCCTCCTCCAGGGGCGCCCACCTCCTCTCACTGGGGTGAGGGGGGGGAGGTTTCAGTGGTGACAGGGTCCTGGGATCCCCTGGAGACTGTCAGTGCTGAAAAGGATCATGCTGTGTTTACTAGGCCTGCTTCCACTGAGGGGCAGGAGGCAACTCAGGTTAAACTGCAGGGGCGAGTCCCTGTCCCACCTCCACCAAACACAAGCCATGGGAGGGACACAGGAGCCTTAAACAGCCCCCAGGGTTCAAGGAATGGGGGAGGAGGGACCGCAGGAAAAGCCCTCACCGAGTGGCTAAGCGAGAGGCAGTTTCTATGGGGCCCTCAGCAGCCAAGCAGGTATTTCCTAGGTGGGGGGAGGGTGCTCCCCTCCCCACCAGCTCACTCTCTTAGGTCCACCTCTGCACCTATGGCTAGCCATGCCCCTCAGGCTCCCCCAACCCACGCTCTTCCTGAAAATGAGGCGACTGGCCTCCCCAGCTCACTTGACAAACATTTATTGGGCGCCTGCTGTATGCCAGCCCTGATGCTGGGCACCGGGACACAATGCTGATAAGACACAGGTCCTATCTTCAGGCAACACACATCGTGCTGGGGATGAGAGGCAGGTGAACAAGTAATGACCGTGAGGAGCTGTGGGGGTGGGCACAGAGACGTGGGCCTGGGAAGGGAGTGTCAGGAAGGCGGTGGCAGTGGGCATGGACTCTGGAGGGCCACCCTGAAGTTGGGTGCTGTGGGGACAGGGTGAGGAAGCTCCCCACGGGTCCTCAGATTCGAGAGTCGTGCCTGGTGCACATCAAGCCTCAACGGTTGTTTGTTGAATGAATATAAGAGGTGAGTCTGGAGGGTTCCACTGGGGACTGGCGCTCCAGCCTCCTGCCTCTCCCACTTCCTCTTTGTCCCAGGTTTTCTCGCCTTTCATGACGTCCGGGTCACTGCCCAGGTGACCCAGGAGCCAGGCATGTGCCTCAAGATGTTTCTGTCCTTGAGATGGGGAGGCCAGGAAACGCGCCCTACGGAGCAGGGCCCGGTAGGAGCCGGAGGAAGTCCTGAGCAGCCAGTGAAGACTTCCTCGTAGAGTCCTGGGCGAGGTCCCCAGAGACCGTCTCCACGGTTCCCAGGAACTGGAGACCCCGGCAGGACTCAACAGTCACTCCACAAAGAGCCGCCGTCAGCTGGCCCCACACAGGGCACCTCGGCTCAGCATCTCTTTACCCGCCACCCACTGCCAAGCCATCTCAGGGTCGCGGATGAATCTAAACAAGGTGTAGAAGACAGACATGGCTGCAGAGGCCTCACATGAGACAGCAGCTGGAGCTGGCGGTGCTCAGCCCAGAGAAGTGACTCACCAGCAGCATTTCAGACGTGGGCACCGGGGTCAGGGCAGAGATATGAACAGGGGCATTCATTCATCATCAGCCAAAACCTACTGAGCACCTATTGCATGCCAGGCACTGCCCTGTGAGCTGGAGACGCAGCCAGGAACAAACCTCGAACGGTCCTGCCCTCGTGGCGGGGACGCTGGAGGAAACAGAATCCACACAGAAAATCATTTAGTCTGATCGATGATAAGGTTCACGGGGGAAAGCAAAACAGGGAGGGGCTTAGCACAGGAGCAGGGGGCAATGGGAGGTGGGAGAGGGGGTAAGGGGTTGCCATCTTCCATCAGGAGCCCAGTGCAGTGCTCACTTTTGAACTGAGACTTGTAGGAGAGGGGGGAGGGAGTGGTGGGTGCCATCACTGACCCTCCAGCCCCAGGAATGGCTCGGGCGGGTGGGACTGGCAGATGGGAGCCGGGGCGAAGGAGAGGCACGTGGCTAAGGGGCTCTGGCTCTGCCCCGGGAAGGTGGGCTCTCCCTGATGCTGTGAGCCCACCCTGAGCTCCAGGTACGTTGCTTGGCCTCAAGGAGCCCCTTTCCTGGTGGTTCTACCTGTGTGTTCTGAGACCAGAACTGCTAGCCAGGGGTGGAGTCCAGCCTTCCCATGGGTTTTGTCAGACCTGCGGTGGTATTTGTTTTTCTAAATTGGGCAAATCTTTTCTTTTTTTTTTTTAATCTGAATTTTGACTGACGCTGCTGTGAGCATGAGTGTACAAGTGTCTGCCGGAATCCTTGCTCAGATATGTGGCCCTGTCCGGGTGACTCACTCGGTTGGGGCGTCATCTCGTTCACCAGAAAGGTTGGGGTCCAATTCCTGGTCAGGGCACATATCTGGATTCTGGGTTCAATCCCTGGTCAGGGTGCATCCTTGGAGGTGACCAACTCATGTTTCTCTCTCCCCCCCAACCCCCGCTCCCTCTTCCTCTCTCTTAAGATCAATGAACACATACCCTCTGGTGAGGATTTAAACAAACAAACAAACAACAACAGAGATTTGTAAACCCATCTTCATAGCAGCATTATGCATAACAGCCGAAAAGTGGGACAACCCAAGTGCCCATCGATAGATGAATGGATAAACAAAACGTAGTTCATCCATACAATTGAATATCGTTCAGCCATAAAAGGAATGACATCGACACACCTCGGGAACACCAAGCTCAATGACAGGAGGCAGACATAAAGGACAAATGCTGTATGATTCCACTCATGTGAGGCGGTCCATAGAGTCATCTCACTCACAAAGACGGAAAGCAGATTAGAGGTTACCAGGGCCCGGGGGAGGGGGAGGAGGGAGTTAGTGTTTCATGGGGACAGAGTTTCAGTTTGGGAAGGTGAAAAAGTTCTGGAGATGAAGGTGGGGACGGTTGCACAACCCTGTGCCCATACTTAATGCCACTGAACTGCACGCTGAAGATGGTTACAATTGTAAGCCTTGTGTGCGTTGTTCTAAAATAAACAGTATCTGAACGTCCACTTTTTCAGCAACAACATTGGAGGCCGTGTCAACACGGGGCTCCGCTGGCTGAGTCGCCCTGATTGCAGCACAGCCCCACCCACCCACCCCCTGGGTCCTTGGGCATTTCCTGCTCTCGGAGGAGGGCAGAGCCTGGGACACAGCGAGTTCTCCATCCCCCACTCAGGTAGCTCCAGGTGAGCTCCCAGGGTGAGCAGAGCTCTCCGAAGGAGCCAGGCAAACAGCGGCTCCCTCCTCCAACCCGGGCCTCAGGTTATCCATCTGGGAAGGGGATCAGTCAGCACTGCGGTGCCTGTCCCGACCACATGAGAAAGGGCTGCTCAGGCGTGAAGGGTTGGCAGGCGGCCTTGCAGGGCCGAGTGCTGATTGAGCAATGGGCTGGGCAGTGCTTATCCGCAGACAAGGTTTTCTGGGGCACTGATGGCTTCGAGAGACCTGGCCTGATTGGTGCTGTGGACGCTGGAGGACGCGGCTCGTGCTGGCTGGTATTTCATCACCTCCCCGAGGGGATGTCCTTCCTCCCGTCTAACCACACTCCTGAACTGTCCTGGAAATCAGATGTTGCTCGGGACTCCCTGCCTCTTGGAGACCTGAGTTGAACTTGGCTCCAACCCCATCCCAGGTCCCAGGTCCCAGATCCCATATCCCTCTCAGAGTCCCTCTCCTGTGCCCCGGCTCCTATGCTCCAGACTTCACATTTTCCTCCATCTCCATCCAGGTTCCTCATTCTCCGTTTTGTCCGGGCCCCACAGCTCTGACCCTTCTCCCCACCACAAGAATCCCATCCTCACATTACAGGTACATCAAATCCTTTCCCCATCTTCTGGCGGTCCAACCCTGGGCTGGTGGTCAGGCACTCCCCACCCCCACATCCCCGCCTAAAATTCTGGGGAATAAAAATGTTCCCGTCTTATAACATCATTGCCGTCCTCTCCACATTTCTTTAAAATGGGAGGTGAGCATCGCCTCCTTGCTCAGCATTCCATTCTCTAGTCTTAGAGATCCCTCCACCCAGTCCCTTTCTCGACCCCAAACTTTCTAAGAGGTAGAGCTCCCACCTTGGGAGCCCTCAGATTCTTTGAAAGCTGGTCCAGGTGTTAATTATGTGACACCAGGTATCTTCATGCTGACTAATGTCTTCCTGGAATACAGAGCACTGATAGTTCTTGTGGTCTACTGAGACCTTCAGGCCTTTTGTTTGTTTGTTTTTTAGATGCAGTGATGCCTGCTTCTCCATCTCTTACTAGTCTATCTCTTTCTCCATGGAGGTCTTTATGGCAGCTTCCTCCAGTTTTCCTTTCATGGCTTAGAGTACTTGCCTAGGTTTTATTCACAACCTTTTCCTCCTTCAGAAAAGTTGGCTGTGTATTGGAATTCTTAAAGTTAATCCCCTTTCCCCTATGGTTTTCATGGAAAAAAATACCCCAGCAGCCTGGATTGAGAAGGTTTTTAGGGAGAAAGATGGTCAGTCCTCCTACATAAATGTCACTGGACTGTCTACTGTGGGCGTCAGAATCCCTCCCCCCACCCCCTGCCTCCCCACCCCTAACTGCCCAGTCAACGCACCGTTGCCTTTGGTTGATGGAAAATCCTTTCTATTGCTGCCACCACCACCTCCACAAGAATTATCTCCTTGCGTCTGGCTAATTCAATGAATCATAGGTAAGCTTGAAGTCCCCTGTGCTTTGTCTGTTTATTTACCTCTAAAATAATATGTTTATTAAAGGGATGTGCTAACATGGGCTCCTACTGGCTAGCAAGAGCTAATTGTTAACTTTCCAGAAATTTTGCAAGTGGTTGACAACACATTAGCATCTTGAAACCAGCCATGCACAATTTATACCATGGAAATCAGTAAACGCAAAAAAACAGGTCTTCCCCTGACCCCCCACCCCTAGATAGCTCTCTGTGACATATTAGCTGGCATGCCCCCCAATATTAACTAGCATGCGCCCCAGTATTATTCACCATGTGACTGGCAGACTCTTCAGCAGCCATGCATACTTCTCTCCCTTCTACTTCGGGCCAATTAGAGCTACTCTCGCCACAACACGGGAATCAGCCTGGAAGGACTGCACTTCCTCTGTGACCAAGACGCAGCGAAGGGAGCTCAGGACCGGGAAGGGCTCAGCCTGGATGCGGGTGGAAGAGGTGAACTGAGAAAGACAGAAGGAAATGGTCAAGCTGACTCGCTGGGTGCTCTTCCAGCACTTGTGGGAAGCATCAGTGACTCAGAGAGGCCGGAACCTCAGAGTCCTGGGATCAAAGGTCATGGTCAAAAGCCCACGGAGAGGAAGTGACTGACTGCGCAGGATAAGCCGCATCCAGGTGCAGATGCAGACTGAGGGGCCCCAGTTCAGTTCTACAAGTGAGCTAGGATCTGCAGGTCCTCCTGGCCCTGCCTTGAGGGGGAGTGACTACTGAGCCATGACCTAGTCCCTCCATCCCTCCTCCCCCCTCCCCCCCCTCCACCTGGGCAGACACATCATGCAGACATGCTGGTGGAGAGGAAGCATGGAGAAACCAGCTCTAGCCTCCCCCACAGGGTGGAGAGCCACCTCCAACCACGTTCCTTCTCCCCACTCATCCCTCCAGGGAAATGAATGACTGTGCTAATTACTGCTAATGAATGGCTTCTGGGCAAGCCAGTGTGAAGATTTCTCCAGCCAGGAAGACAGGCAGCTCTGTAGCAAGAAACCCGTGTGTGTGAGGAGTCAGTGGGCTGCTGGGATTGGGATTTGAACTCCAATAAGCATCTTAAACAGGGAAACTGGATGTTCCCTTGAATCCAGGCACTTCCTGCCCCAGGTCCTCCCATCTCAGAAAATGGCACCACACTCACCCAGGTGTTCAAGCCAGAAGACTGAGAGTCAGCCTTTAGTCACCCTTTTCCTCCCCACCCATCTCCCATAGAAAAGTAAAAACAACTCTACTGCACTCACAGGATACTTGAACACCAGATGGGAGGGCTTTTCCATACCAACCAATTCTCCAGTCCTCTGTGGACACCACGTGTCCTACCACTTAATTCAGACACAAATTGGAATTTTTACTTTTGTTATTTTTGAGGTTGTGAATCCTCACCCGAGGATATTTTTCCATTGATTTTTAGAGAGAGTGGAAGGGAAGGGGAGAGACACAGAGAGAGAAACATTGATGTGAGAGAGACATATTGATCGGTTGCCTCCCATATGGCCCTAACCAGGGCAGGGGGGTGGGGAGGGATCGAGCCTGGGTTCCTGGAATCGAACCCAGGAACCTTCAGTCTGCAGGTCAACGCTCTACCCACTGAGCCAAACTGGTCAGGGCACGAAATGGAATTTGCTCAAACCCCACAGGTTGAGAGCGAGTTCCACAAATCTGTCCCCCGCTTCAGGTGGTTGTTGCTTGAGGTGCTTCTAGCAATCAGAGTGTAGGGGGCTGTAAAACTCCAGCTTGAGTCAAGGGAGAAGAACTGGGTCTAGGCCCAAGTCTTTTCTTTGTCCAAGCAGGAGGCCTGGTCATCCGAGAGGTGACACAAGGACAGTCACCCCTGCAAAGAACCCTGTACGTGCGTGCAAGCACATAGTAGTGATTAGAATCTGGATTAGAAGAATCTGTGGTACGGTACATTTTCTGGGAAATGTTTTCTGGCGTATGAGGAATAGGTCAAGGGAAAGGCAGCTCATCCTTGAGAGAGATAGGTGCTGGGAATGTTTTCATGAAGTTGGCTGTATGCCCTGAATTGCTGTATAAAAGATTATAGCTGCAAATAAAGAAGCGCTTCTCTCTGCCGACTGAGCAGAGATGGAGTCCTCCTGACCCCCATCTTTTTTGTGTCTGTCTTTTTTCTCAGCCTCACCTCCTTACCTTCAGGACCTGTTCATGTCGGCAGGTTCCGGCACAGAGTAAGAACCAAAGGGCCAGTCCAGCCACCACATGTTTGCAGGGGCTCCCACAAGTAGTAAGAGCCCGGGCAAGTGCCTCAGACCTCCCTAACCCATAGCATCGCTGCGGATAGGCTAAGACTGATGCGTCGGCATTATTTCACAGCAACCCACCAGCAAGTCATGGTGTTCCCAGCCTAGAATGGAGAGGAGAATCCAGGCCCTCCTCCCATCTGCAAGGGTCTGTCTGCTCTTCCGTGGACACTGCAACGGCCTCCTGAGGGGTCCCCTGCTCCCTTGCCAGTCTCCTCTGCCACAGCAACCAGAGATATTTAACAAGAACAAACGGGATTGTGGCACTTCCCAGTTTAAACTCAACTGATGCTCACTGTGCTTGGAGATCCAAACACCTTGATCTCCTCCCTCCAGGCTTTGCATTATTTCCCGCCCCCCCCCTCCACCTCCCCCACTCCCCCTACCCCTACCCCCCACCCCCCCTTCCCCCCACCCCTGCTGATCTCTCTCCCTAGCTCATTCCTGTCCAGCCATACTGGTCCTCTATTTTCTCTAAGCCCCTTTCCATCCTAGGGCCTTTGCACATGCTGTTCGATCTATCTGGAAGGTCTTAGCCACATCTTTAGAGCTGGCACCTTCTCTGAGATCTTAGTTTAAGCGACACCCTCTCAGTTACTCTGTTTCTCAGCCCCATTTCAAATCTTCCACGCTTAACACTGCGGAAGATTGAACATGGGCAAATGAGATTACTGGATACCCCTCCAGTGGGATACTCCAGCCTCCAGGGTTCATCTGATTCCACAGGGAGGTGTTCTTTGTCTCTGATTAACCCGTTTCAAACTCTATCGAGACATGATTGTCAGAAAACTGGCAGGAGTGCAAACAATTCCCGTTCCCAGAAAAGCAAATCAATCCAACCAATGCAACTGACAGCTTTGCCAGTTTGCGTCAGTCGGCAGAATCATTCCAGCAGTCCTTATCTGACTAGAAACGCGTGATACTGTGTCCTCCTTTGAACAAGTTGTCATATCTTACTGGTTCCCTCCTTAATTGATAAGTAAAATCTATAAGATGAATTTAGAAAAAAATCATAATTTTACCTTTTTTGTGAAAATTATCCTTTAATGGCACCCTAAACGTTTCTCTTCCGAAAGTTATGATTTTATTTATAAACTGTCTTCCTAAAGTATATGTTCCGTGAGGATAGGACCTTTGCTTGTTAGAAATAACTGTAGAAGACTTAAAAAGTAACTGGCTGTCCTTTAAATGGAATGTTGAGTCTAGCTCCTTTGGAGGTATATGCTTCTCATATGAGTCTCTGTGCCTTTGTCTTCAACTAGACTGTTTTAACAATCGAATTTTTATCCTCCACCTTGCAGAAAAGATGATTCCAAACATTACCTTTTCTTGTTCTGTAGGGCAAATGTCCAGTTTTGCATCCATTAGCAAACTGACTTCCCATATATATTTTTTTCTTCAGATTCACTTTTAGACCAATATCCCTTTGCAGGAAGCCATCCATTGTCAACACTATCATGAAAGTGCATCAAGGAACTCGGAACGGTGATGAACCTTGAGCTTTAGCAGGGCTAAAAGCTATGCACCGATCCTTCTGTGTTGAGATAACAATGGCTCGAAGCAATTTCCTGACCTAATAGCTTCAAAGTAAATCTTTACTGATCTTTTACTGACCTTTGAGATAGTCTGTCTGCTACTGGTTTGCTGAGAGCAAGATGTGTATCTAAAACTGAATAAAAGCCGACAGGTCCAGGGTTTCAGTGAGCTTCTCCACTAAAAAGAGGTTTCCACCTGGCCCCCCATGCCTTCTAAAATTCATATTTCTTGTCTAGTGTTTTCATTTGTGTGCGGCCCCTTCTTCAGATCCTGAACCCTTGGTGCAAAAGGTTGCGACATATCTTATTTTTTGTTGTTGTTGCAATGATAAATTAGTTTTTCTTTCTGAGAGCTCATTACTGGTGTATAAAAATGCCATCGATTTTTGGATGTTGATCTTGTATCCTGCTACTTTGCCAAATTCATTAAATCTAGTAGTTTTTTTATGGAGTTATTGAATTTGTTTTTCTATGTACATTATGTCATCTTCAAATAATCACAATTTTACTTCCTCCTTTCCAATTTGGATGCTTTTGATTTTTTCTTCTTGTCTGATTGCTGTGGCTAGGACTTCCAGTACTATCTAATCTAATAAAAGAGTAATATTGAAATTGACCGTTTCTTCAGGATGCCTAAGCCACGCCCACCAGCCAATACAGAGCAGCTGTATGCAAATTAACCCAGCCAAGATGGAGGCCAGCAGTCATGGAGCTAGTGTAAACAGGAGGCTTCCGTTGCACCAGGCGTAAACTGTTTGCCTAGGCCGGCTGGGCCTCTCTCTGTTCACGGCAACATAGTTGCAATTATAAAAGCCACAGAGGTGAACCAAACAGGAGGCTTCCGTTGCACCAGCGATGGAGGAAACTGCCTGCCTAGGCCGGCTGGGCCTCTACTAAGGCAACATTCTTTCAATTATAGAAGCCATGGAGCTGAAGCCAACAGAAGGCTTCGTTACCTGCCTAGGCCTCGGCTTAAAGCAACAGTGTATCAATTATAGAAGATAAATAAACCCCAGAAACCTGCTTCCAGCCAGCCTTGCTGGGACGTTGGGTCAATGGGAGCTGTAGGCATCCTGAAAACTGCCCTCAGCCCTGCACCTAGGCTGCCCAGGCACCCCAGTAAGGACTCGAACCCTGAAGGGACTGTGGGAAGCCTGAAAATGGCCCTCAGCTCCTCACCCAGGCTGGCCACACCCCAATGGGGTGAGGGTCCACACTGAGAGGCTTGGCCAGCCTGCAAACAGCCATCAGCCCCTCACCCAGGCTGGCCAGGCATGCCAGCAGGTGGACATCCCCCGACGGGTCCCAGACTGTGAGAGGGCATAGGCCGGGCCGAGGGACCTCCCAAGTGCATAAATTTTTGTGCACTGGGCCCCTAGTGTTGAATAAGAGTGATGAAATCAGACATCCCTGTGTTGTTCCTGTTCTTAAGGGAAATGCTTTTAGCTTTTGCCTATTGAGTATGAAGTTGGCTATACATTTGTCATATATGGCCTTTATTATATTGAGGTATGATTCCTCTATTCCCATTTTACTGAGAGGTTTTAGCAAAAATGGGTGCTGGATTTTGTTGAATGCTTTTTCTGCATCTATGCATATGATCATATGATTTTGTATATGTGATGTATCGCATTTATTGATTTGAGAATATTGTAGCAACCTTGCATCCTTGGAATAAATCCCACTTGGTCATGGTGTATGATCTTTTTAATGTATTGCTGGATTCAACTTGCTAATATTTTGTCAAGGTCTTTAGTATCTATATTCATCAGGGAAGATTGTATTTTTCTAAGAATTTGTCCATTTTGTCCAGTTTGTCAGCATCTAGTTGTTCATAGTATTTTCTGGTGAGCAGGTGTCCCTAGTCCTCCTCCTCCTTTTCCTCCTACTCTTCATCCCCCTGCTGCCACTCAGCCTCCTCTGTGTCCTTGGGACTCCTCCTCCTGCTGCTCCTGGGGGCATAGCCTCCCAGACAAGGGCAGAGTATTCTTCACTGGAGCCAGCCCTGCCCCAGCTTCCGGTGCCCGTGGGGTGGCGGGCTGGTTTGTGGTGCAGATTTTCCTTGATCCTTTGGTGGAAACTGATACAAGATGGCCACAAATAAGCCCAAGGGTCAAAACTCTTTGGCCTTACACAAAGTCATCATGGTGGGCAGTGGTGGTGTTGGCAAGTCCGCTCTGACTCTGCAGTTCATGCATGATGAGTTTGTGGAGGACTATGAGCCTACCAAAGCAGACAGGTATTGGAAAAAGGTAGTGCTGGACTGGGGAGGAAAGGAGCGCAGATCAATATCTTGGATACAGCTAGGCAGAAGGACTATGTTGCCATTAGACTTTGAGCATGTTTTCATATGTCTCTTGGCCTTCTGTATGTCCACGTTGAAAACTGTCTATTTAGGTCCTTTGCCCATTTTTTTATTGGATTGTTTATCTTCCTTTTGTTAAGTTGTATGAGTTCTGTGAGGTTCGAGGCGCAAGAGGAAACTGAGTCATAGAATCAGGAAAATTGAAGGAAGGGAATTTATTCTGCGCTCTCTGGGCAAAGTCCAGAGGCCCCGGAGATGGGCCGCTTGAGTCGCGCGCAGAGAGGAAGTAAGGGGTGTTTTTTATACAGCTGTTCAGTGAGGGCAGGGGAGCATGAGTTGTTGGTGTTCCTGCCTGGGGCTCTTCAGGTTTCCAGGCAGGAATCTGTGTTCTCTGTCTGTTAGCTGATCTGGTGGGCTGTGGGCGTTCTCACCTGGGGGTCTTCAGGTTTTAGTAAGGAATCTGTGAACTCTGTCTGGTAGCTAACCTTGTGGGGGCATTCTAGGGAGAGACCAGTATCTGTGTCACCATCTGCCTTGTGCTTACTCTGGGTTTTCTTTCAGTTGTAGGATGAGATAATTTATTGCCAGTTTTTCTTATTTTTTGAGGTAGGCCTGTAGAGCTATGAACTTCTCTCTCAGGATTGCTTTACCTGTGTCCCACAGATTTTGGATTGTTGTGTTTTCATTGTCATTTGATTTCAGGATGTTTTTATTTCTTCTTTGATCTCTTTGGTAATCCAATCATTGTTTAATAGCATGCTATTTAGCCTCCGGGTACTTGATATTTTATTGTTTTTATTGTAGTTGATTTCTAATTTTATGCCATTGTGATCTGAGAAGATGCTTGATATGATTTCTATCTTCTTGAATTTGAAGAGACTTAGTCTATGTCCTAATATGTGGTTTATCTTTGAAAATGTCCCATGTGCACTAGAGAAGAATATGTATTCCATTACTTTCAAGTGAAATGTTCTGAAGATGTCAATTAGTTCCATCTGATCTAGTGAGTCATTTAGGATTGCTGTTTGTTGATTTTTTTTGTCTAGAAGATTTATCCAATGATGTCAATGGAGTATTAAAGTTCCCTGCTTTGATTGTATTGCTGTCAATCTCTCCCTTGATATCTTCCAGAAGTATTTTTATGTACTTGGGTACTCCTGTATTGGGTGCATATCTGTTTACCAAAGTTATATGCTCTTGTTGTATTGATCCCTTTAGTACTATGAAGTGGCCTTCCTTATCTCTTATTATGGCCTTCATTTTGAGGTCTATTTTGTCAGATATAAGTATTGTTACCCTAGTGTTTCATTTTGCTTTTTTCATTTCCATTTGCCTGAAAAATATTTTCCATCCCTTCATTTTCAGTCTGTGTGAGTCCTTTGTTCTGAGGTGGGTCTCTTGCAGACAGCATATATATGAATGATGTTTTTTGTTTTTTGTTTTAAATCTTTATTGTTCAAATTATTACAGTTGTTCCTCTTTTTTTCCCCCATAGTTCCCCTCCTCCAAGTTCCCACCCCCACCCTCTGCCCTTACCCGCCCCCACTGTCCTCATCCATAGGTGTACGATTATTGTCCAGTCTCTTCCCACACCCGCAACACCCTTTTCCCCCTGAAAATTGTCAGTCCACTCCCTTTTTATGTCCCTGATTCTATTCTATTCACCAGTTTATTCTGTTCATCAGATTTTTTTATTCACTTGATTTTTAGGTTCCCTTGTTGATAGATATGTATTTGTTGTTCATAATATTTATCTTTACTTTTTCTTCTTCTTCCTCTTCTCAAAGGATACCTTTCAGCATTTCATATAATACTGGTTGGGTGGTGATGATCTCTTTTAGCTTTTTCTTGTCTTTGAAGCTCTTTGTCTGACTTTCAATTCTGAATGATAGCTTTGCTGGGTAAAGTAATCTTGGTTGTAGGTTCTTGCTATTCATCTCTTTGAATATTTCTTGCCACTCCCTTCTGGCCTGCAAAGTTTCTGTTGAGATATCAGCTGATAGTTGTATGGGTGCCCCCTTGTAGGTAACTGACTGCTTTTCTCTTGCAGCTTTTAAGATTCTCTCCTTGTCTTTTTCCCTTGGCATTTTAATTATGATGTGTCTTGGTGTGGTCCTCTTTGGATTCCTTTTGTTTGGGATTCTCTGCACTTCCTGGACTTGTAAGTCCACTTCTTTTACCAGGTAGGGAAAGTTTTCTGTCGTTATTTCTTCAAATAGGTTTTCAATATCTTACTCTCTCCCTTCTTCTGGCATTCCTATAATTCTGATGTTGGTACGCTTGAAGTTGTCCCAGAGGCTCCTTACACTGTCTTCATATTTTTGGATTCTTTTTTCTTTTTGCTTATCCATTTGGGTGTTTTTTCTTCTTCATATTTCAATTCTTTAACTTGATTCTTGCATTCCTCTAGTCTGTTGTTGGATCTCTGTATAATATTCTTTATTTTAGTCAGTGTATGCTTAGATTTATTGAAGGTCTCACTAAGTTTATCAGCAGTTTCTAGAAAATTTTTGAAAAACCTTATAACCGTGGCTTTGAACTCTATATCCTGTTGTTTGCTTTCCTCCTTTTCTGTCATTTGTGATCTGTTTCTTTGTCTCTGCATTTTGGCTGCTTCCCTAGGTTGATAGACTGGCTTTCTGTGTTAAGTGATCACTGAGAGGAATTGACCTCCAAGCCACTTGGTTATGAGAATCAGCTGTGTCTACAGTGGGAGAACTTCTGTGCTGGAGACACCCTTATGGGGCAAGAGTTGTTTCAGTGGGGCTTTGGTGCTTACTGAGTCTGCCCCCTGAGTATGTCCCTTATGAATCTGAGGAGTTGTATTTAGGATAGTACCACTTTGACCACTGGGTACGCTGGCTCTTTTATCTCCAAGGAGTTGCTATTTTAGCCTTTGCCTGAGGCTACTCAGCCTTTTATATGTAAAAGCCTCTGAGATGCAGCTTGGGTGGGGCGGGGTCTCAGGGAGTCTGTAGGGTGGAGCAACCAGCTACAGCTGCTTCTCAGCCCTGCCCTAAGAGGCATCGGGTCTCAAGCTGCTCTGGAGTTCCTCCTGATGCCAGACAGTGTGAGACAGTGCCAGACAGTCCATCTCCTCCCCATATGGTTCTGAGTCCCCAGAAACTCGCCTGGAACTGAAGTTCAGAGCCGTTGGGAGCTTGTGCCTCCCTCCGGTACGAAATGCTGCCAGCCCTTTCCGCAAACCCCTTCGAGCGCACCTCTGTACCTCTGAGCTTTATTTCTGCACCTCCTTTGAGTCTCAGTCTCTTTCTAGTTGTAGAATTTCCACTCAGCCAGCCTTCCTATGGGTCTGGGCGGTGTCTGTTTTTTCTTTTCGTTGTGATTTTGAAATGGTTGTGCATGGCTGCGATTCCAGTGTTTACCTATGTCACCATCTTGGTTTCTCCTGAGTCATGTTTTTTTATTCATTCAGCCACCCTATGTCTTTTGATTAGAGCATCCAATCAATTTATGTTTAAGGTTATTATTGATAGGTACTTGTTTGTTGTCATTTTTATTCTTTATGCTTATGTTCCTTCTTTTTACAACAGTTCCTTTAGCATTTCTTGCATTGCTGACTTGGTGGTAATAAACTCCTTAGCCTTTTTTGTCTGCAAAGCTCCTGATTTCACCTTCAATTTTGATTTATAGCCTTTCTGGATAGAGTATTCTTGGGTTCAGTCCTTTGCTTTGCATCACTTTGTATACTTCATTCCATTCCCTCTGGCCTGCTGCATTTCTGTTGAAAAATCATTTGAAAGTATTGGGAGATCCCTTGCAGGTAACTTTCTGTCTCTCTCTTGCAGCCCTTATAATTCTTTCTTTGTCATTAATGTTTGCCATTGTAATTATGATGTGTCTTGGTTTGGGTCTTTTGGGTTTCATCTTGTTTGGGACTCTGCTTATGTGAATTTTTTTCTTCCCCAAGTCAGGGAAGTTTTCTGTTGTTATTTCTTCAAATTGATTTTCTATTCCTTGCTTCTCTTCTTGACTTTCTTGCACTTCTATTATGTGGTTGCTTCATTTCATGTAGTCCAAAAGCTACCTTAAACTCTCCTCCTGCTTTTTAATTTTTTTTTCCAATTGCTGTTCAGATTGGGTGTGTTTTACTTCCTTATCTTCTAACTCACTTTTTCTAGTCTACTGTTGAAACCTTCCATTGTTTTTTTTAGTGTAGCTATATCATTTTTCATTTCCTCTTGATTCTTACTTATGTTGTTGATTTTCTCATTCAGCCGGTTTAGGAACTTTTGACCTTTACTCTGAATTCTTTCTCTAACATATTGCTTACCTCCATTTCATTTAGTTCCTTTTCTGGTAGTTTCTCCTTTTCTTTCCTTGGGGGGTTGTTTCTTTGTGTCTTTCTGGCCCTGGGCACCCTGCTTCGAGTTTGAGAGGTTGAAGGCCCTATCAGTCTGGAAATCATTAGCCCAAAGGCTGGGTCTGCTGTAAGTCTCATGCCTTTATTGTCTCTGCTCTGAGTTGTATCCCCTTCTCCCATGGATCTGGTACCTTGGTTGCCAACTTCAAATGCTCAGGGTCGTGGGAGTGTGTGCACAGTTCCCTGATGTGTGACTTTCTGTGAGGACCCAGAGCCCTCTGGCATGCAATTCACTGTGCAGCCCCAGCACCCATGGCAGGGTGGCACCCCCAGGTCCCTCTGGCAACACACTTACAGTGTGGTCCTGTGGCCCCTGGCTGGGCACACCACTTGCTCCTGGTTGCCCTGCCGTGCTCTCCTGTGGCCTGGAGTGGGGCATCTGCTGAGTTTCTCGGTGTATTCCCCGCAGAACTGTCCCAGAGGCCAGGGTGGAGCAGGTGGGTTGCTCTGGGTCACAGTCAGAACTGTCCTATGGCTTGGAGTGGGGCACACAACTCTCTTCTTAAAAAACTTTTCTGAAGTTGCATAATGATTTACTTTTCTTCCCTTTGTTTGCCACGGACAAGTAGAATGCAAACCTTTCCCCCTCATATCCTGAGAGGATTTGAAGACTCAGTCTTTCTTGCCCTTGGGAAAAGGAAAATTATCTCTCCATTTGCTAGTGACTTGGCCTCAAGGCTTAATTTGCCATCAAGATCTTGTGAAAGAGCCCAGCCAGTGTGGCTCAGTGGTTGAGTGTCAACCTATAAACCAGGAGATCGTGGTTCAATTCCCAGGCAGGGAACATGCCTGGGTTGCCGGCTAGATCCCCACTAGAGGGCATGCAAGAGGCATCCAATAAATGATTCTCTCTTATCATTGATGTTTCTCTCTCTCTCCCTCCCTTTCTCTCTGAAATCAATTTTTAAAATGTATTTTTTTTAAAGATCTTGTGAAAAAGTAGGGTACAGATTGGAAGAGAGAGGAGATAAGAAATGCCTTAGCTAGGGATAGGAAGGGGAAGGATTTCCCCAAGTCTAAAAGATAAGAGGACCTGAAAACCTAGCAAAGTCCCATTTGAGGGTGCTGCTCAAATGTTCAGGAGCTGCAGAGAGCTGAGGCATCAGTGGGAGACACCAGCCTTCCAGTGCCAGAGCCTGGGAGTGCCCAGAGAAGACTCACCTGGTCACAGTCTGCCCCCCACCCATGCCTTCCCTACACAGGGCTCTACTAATTGTCAACATCTAATTGTCTCAACTTGAAAACCAAACCCCTATATTCCCCTTAAGCGAGAAGATTTTCAGCCAGGATGTTCTGATAGAGCCAAACTGAATGTCAACTACAGATTGGTAAGCAGCCACTTCCTGAAGCCCCAATTGCTCCTCAATGCCCAGCCCTCCCCTTGACCACCCCCAAATTCTAGCAATTAAAGAATTAATGCCTATTGAAACAGGGGACCTCCAAATGTTCCAACAAGCCTATTCTGACTGTTTCTTGCCTTAAAGAACTGATTCAACCTTTTTAATCTTGTCCCTGCACTTGTCCTGGGAGAAGGGGAGGAGAAAGGGGAGGGAGCAGTGCAGGAACTGACCCAAACAAGTCCCAGACTCCCTATGCTGGGATAGTGGTTAATATCAACTTCATGTCTCCTGCTTCCTCCCAACCTGATTAACCTTGAGTCCTTCCCAACTTCTTCCAACGTGCCCACAATCTCTCATAGTTTGTTGTCCTAGACCTACAATTTGTAGAGCAGCCCACGCTGGTAATGGCTAACACTGCTCCTGAGTCATTTGAACTTGGTTCCAACAACTGCTGACTGCCATACTCAACACAGGACCCCATAATGTCCTCCTTCTTCTCCCCAAAGCATAGTCTTCCCCAATGCACATAGGAAGAAATGAGCTCAGACAGGGAAGGAACTCACCCCAATTCACAGGGAGATCGGGAAGGGCAGAAGTCAAACGCCTCAATGCCATCTTATGATCTTGGTAAGTCTAGCACATTCTTAGTTTTGGAGACTCCACTACATGCCATCAAACGTGAACATGCACCTGTCTCTGCAGAGTCAATGCAATGGACCAGGAACCATATGCTTTAAGTTGCAGTTGGTTAGTGGACATAGCTGTGTTTTGGACATAGTTAGTAAACCGTCTATTCTTTTCCATTTGGCAGCTCCCCTTTCCTATTTGAGAGCAAGAATAATGTTCCAGACTCAGACACCTTTGTAAGCTCTACTGTGATGGAATACTGAAAGGCTACAACAGGCTGAACCCCTGGTATTCTCACTATATGACCTCTCCAGTCCCCCTCAACATGATGTCCATTTTATACAAAAGAAAACCACATACAGTCTTCCTTTGGGTGCAAATAGCAGAGGACTGTGACTCACACCGGCTGAAGCAAAATAACGTGACTGTGTTACGGTGACTTCATTATTCTGGGAAACACCTGCCCAGGAAGACAAAGGATGCAAATAACCTTACTCTTCCCAGGAAGACAAAGGATGCAAATAACCTTACTCTTTCACTTCAGAAAAGTCCACTTAAAACCACGTGACTTTTCAGCAGGTCCCACCAGGTAACTTGAAGCTCTGAGACTCTTTAAAACCCTCACCCCACATGCCAACTCCTGAATCACTACGACTTACAATCCTGAACTGCGTGATGCGGTCTTTACCCGATGCTACTCAAGTCCTGCATCAAAAGGCTCACCTCAAGCCAGACCCCAAAACCTCAATACCTCAACTTTG